>JABWTJ010000332.1:711475-993975 GCA_016801875.1 Solanum sitiens
TGGACATAGGATTACCTTCAAGGCTATAATTCAAGATTCAACCCTTACAATTTAACCTTCAAGGGTCATAGATCATATCTTGAAATCACACATAGAATTAGTACTATAAGCATGGAATAAACAAGACTAATAACTAAATCCACATACGTACATTCCCACATATTCATAATTCAAAAAGAAACACATCATAATTTTCATAAAGTTGGGGCCATGGGGAAATTATTTTTATTAAAATTTAACCTTACGTTTAGGCTCTAGTTCAACCTAGCATTTTCCGGGGTGTTACAAAATATCGGGAGGGGGGGTGGGGTGGGGGAACCATTTTAGTTTTGGAGTGGTGCATTCAAGATTAGATGTTTTAGGTTCTAGGCTTAATGTTTAGGTTCAAATATATATATTTATAAGGTTAGATCTAGACACTTTGGGTTTTTCCAGATTCTTGACTTTTATTTTGCTAAATTTCATTGAATGTTTGACAGTAGTTACCCAACAAAATGAACAAAGAGCTTCCTTTTGCTGGAGCCCCTGCAGTCCTTACTTGTGGTGGAAAGAAGTGGAACTTTTTTTATGGTGGAGCCAAAACTAAATACAAATTTAGTACTGGATGGAAAACATTTGTGGATGATAACAATCTTAAGGAGGGGGATGGACTTGTATTTGAACTCTCAGAGTGCAACTCTTATAAAATCGAATTGAAAATTCAGATTCTTAGAGAAGATTTTCCAGCTGAATTGGTTCCTGAATATGTGGAGGGTATAAACACTGATAACCCATTAATAATTGATTAAAAGCTTTATCATTTCTAGTATAAATTTCAATTTTCATGAAAAACAACTTTATCGATTCCAATAGTTTCAATTTCAAAAAAATAAAAACTTTATCTATTCCAATAGTTTCATATATGATGTATGCCTCATTTTATCATTACTAGGTTTTGTGGTTTAACAATGTTGATATTATTTATTGAAATATGTATTACATTATTACGCAACACAATGTGCAGAGATAGTAATATATTAAATGCTAATATTCGAGGCAATTAATTTTGAAATTTCTATTTTTGTAAAAACTTGCAAATTTAAAATTTCCATTTTACATTAACTAATTCAAACTTCAAATTTTAAGAAATATTTTGTATCTGAAACTGAATGATTATCCCTAAGCAAGTTCATGTGATTAATATTGACATCCTCACTATAGTCCGATATGAATTTATGCTTATGTGTTTTATCACATTGTCGACATTGAATAATATCATCATTTAATTTCTTATATATCATCGCATGAGACTTGTTTTTGCTCGTCTTTAACTGGTAGGAAGTTTATCCATGTAAATATTGCAAATTCAATTTGATAAAATTAAAAATTGTAAAGTTAACAATTTATAGCAATTTAAGAAAGAAGTGAAGAAGGGGTGACTAATTATATATTTTTAAAATGTAATTGGGTGATTAAGAAAGCTATGATGGTTGGTTTTTAAAAATTTTTAAACAGGAAACTAATGGTAAAAATTTAAAATAGGATCGGTTGAGCCTTTCAGAATGTTATCCCAAGGGTGGAATAAATTGAAAATCAAATTCCTAAAAAAAATTGATAGATGAATTAATTTGTGTAATAACTTTTAAGTTATAACTTAATGTGACACTATCAGATTGGATTGGTGCAAACCATTGATAGTCTAACTAAATCCATGTGGATCCCTAGTAAGCTATGTTCTATTTGTTATTGGGTTCTAAAGGTGTGAACAAGAAATGAAGGGTCAAAACTCTCGTGAAGGGATGTGACTTTGCCGAAAGTTTGTGATTTTTATGAAAAGTTGTGTCTTTTCTAAAGGGTTGTGACTGTTTGGGAGGTTGTGCCTTTTTCAAAGGGTTGTGACCTTTCTGAAAGGTTTTCTTATTTCCAAAGAGTTGTGACCTTTACCCTTTGGCTATAAATAGAGAGGTTTTCTCTCATTTTTCTACATTGAATTCTTCCCTTCTTTTGCATACGTTTCATACAAAACTAAATAGATCGATCGTGAGTGTGAGTGTGAGTGTGATTCATTAATGTCATTTTGATTTTGTTGAAATTCAATAAAAGATGACTTAATCAAGCAAATATGTACAAATATTATATTTTTTGTGTGTACCTAAAATTAAAAAATAAACATTACTTTTATCCCAATCCTCATCCCATTATGAAAATAATACTAATTAAAAGAATATAAATATGTGAGTTCATTTCAAGTTTGAGTCCCGAATATTCTAATTAAGAATAAGAGATTAAAAAAAGGAATAAATCAGAAATAAACAAAATATTGTGATAATTGAGAGAAAAATTTATCTTAATGAAAATAATAATATTTTTAGATGGACAATCAGTCGGGGTAAGCATGGATTTTAGTTGGATCCCCATTTATGAGTTGGGTTACACTATCATATATTGGGGTTGATTTAAAATAGGCCAGTAGATAGATATCATGAAATTATTTTTTCAAAACTATTTTCAAATGTATCGGGTCAAAATATGAATCATAAGTGGTTTCATAGAAAAATAAAAATTTCAAAAATATCATTTTTATTAATTATTTGAGAAGAGTTTAAATTTGGACCAATCACATTAAGCAATATCATAAATAAATATTTAATAATTCTACTTAAAGGGGCTATTAAAAATAATGGCAAATATGAGTCAAATGATTAACATCGAGGGTGTTTTTGAGCTGAAAGTAGGACATCAAGGGTATTTTTTGGTCAATAGGTGGATGGAGGGTAGTTTTGTATTAATTCAAATACTTGGGTAGTTTTGTATCAATTCAAATACTTGAGGGACATTTTAGACCCTTTTCCTTTTAAATAAATAATAACAATAAAGACATAATTCTTTAATATTCTATTTTAGGATATTTTCTTTCTTCCAAGTGCTAATACGGGGCTTAACCCTTGTTGTCTATTTAAGGTATGTACCTGTCAGGATCCGAGCCTACACTCTGGACGTGCCCGACACCCAATGACCATTGCTGGCCTTGAGCGAACCCTTGACCTGGCTTAGTCAACTCAACGTAAGACTCAACTTAACACAGTTATAGAATTTAGAAAAGTTCTCAGAAAATAACGTTAAACATTGTCTTGGCCAAAATGGCACTTAAGCCTCAATTATAGAATTTGAAATAAATACACACAACCAAACTAATAACTATCCATCTGTGAAGACTCTAAAACTAATTTGATGAATGTTATGACACAACACAACATTTTGAAAAAGAAAAAGACTAGAAAACATAAAAGGAATCCTCCGGAAATCAAGGAAGCTCACCACAGACTCTGTAGCTCAAACTGGATCATCAAAGCATTGCGTGCTGATCCTGGTTACCTGTATCTGCATCATAAAATGATGCAGGCCAACTGGAATCAGTACATTGAATGTACGAGTATGCGAGTTGGAATGAAACAACACTACTAAACTTGAAAGGATTAATAATGAACCTACCTTGGCTCTGCTAAACTCAAGAAGTCACAACTCAATATAAGGCAGTAAAGGCACATGCAATATATAATAAGCTTGTAAAACGGTGTTATAACTTAGTTCATTAAATATAAACAATAATAAACTCAATTTTAATTATATATGAAAGTAATATAATTTCCGTGGGAGATTCTTTAACCGACAACCATCACTATGAGCCTAAGCGATGGTACAACGTCTTACTTCACGTTGCAAAAGGGCCGCCCTATGCCTTGCCATCGGTATAGAACATGAACAACTAAGTGGATCCACTAGTGTATGCTAAAAAGCACTAAGGATTCATCTAAAAGTATAATCCTTTATCTGTCCACGCTACCTACACGGTATACGGAGACTTGATTTAATATGAACTCGCGTCACCGTATTGGTGCTCAATACTACTCCCAAAATACTTAGCTCATATGTTTTTAAAACAACTTCTTCTCTAGTTTGAGATAATTTCTCAAACATAGCTTCAAAAGCTTTCTTGGAAATCATAGTTTCCTTTTACTCTTACTAAAACTAGCCATAGGCTCTGTGGAAGTCTAGTTTCCTTTCTTTCTCAAAAGTTTGAAAACATTTTGTTTAAACGCTCAGGGATTACTTAGTTCCCTTTTAACTCTTGAGAAGTGAACTCAACTCATTAGTCTTTGCTTAACTTGAAACTTAACTCTTAGGGAATACTTAATTCCCTTATAGCTTTTGAGAATTTAACTCAACTCTTTACTCTTTTCTCAACTTGTAGCTTGAGCCTTAAAACAAAGTAAAAATATTCGTTTAAGACTGTTGAAAGTTTTATAAGAACTTACTTTGACTTGCTTCTTAACTTTTAGACTTAACTTTGATCTTTAACTTCCCTTGAAATTGATTATGGATCCAAGGATCATGATCTCATGTTTATGATGATTCCATGATGTTTAGATGTACTTTAGAGTGTTAGAATCAACTCGGAATGATAGGTACACCACTTAGGAAATAGTACGAAAAGATGGGGAGAAATGGGATCTCAAAGGTGACCCTGGCACTTTTAGAGGCGTGGGGCGCCAGAGCCTGACGGATAGAGACTTTCCTGAGGGGGCTCTGGCTAGGGCTTGTCAAACGCAATTTTTGAGTTTTCTTCTCTGATTTTCAATTCAAAACCTTCTTAACTCCAATGGATCTCACCCCAAACACTTAGGATCACTAAAATTCTCAATACCCAATAGTTTAGCTCGTAAAAATGCTCGGAAACACAAATTAAACAATCATAGGTATACCACAACTCATCCAACAAGAATTCAATGATTTTTCATCAAGAACTTCAATGTTATCATTCAACCTATTCTAATTGCGATGAATTAAACATATTGTTGTGTGGGTGGAAGAAACCAACACAGAAAGATCTCACATACCTTAAAGGGATCACCCCCGACGAAATCCATGCAACGATTCTTGGCGTTCTTGAAGAATTCTTGATATTTCTCTTCTCTCATCTTTTTCTCCAAAGCCCTAAGAGTTCTCAACTTTGCTAAACTGAATTGGGACTTGGTTTTTCTCCTAAATAATCCCTTAAAATGAATTAGGAAATACTAGGGTGAAAAGACTACTTTACCCTTACTAAAATCCAAATTGGACTTTCTTCAGTCCAAAAAGCAAACTTCCGAAAGGCATATCCCCATCATACGACATCAAAAATGCACAAACTCGGAGTTGTTGGAATACTTTTACCAAGGGATTTCCATCCATATAAAGAACTCACCCAAACTCCTCCTGAGCAGGAAGTTTATGTCCATTTGAAAATGACCAAAAACTCACTTTTTAAAAATCTGGAAATTTTCCAGATTTCCCTATTTATTTTCAAAAATGATTATTCTTTTTTTTTTTTAGCTTACTCCTTGTTAATTCAAATTACGAGATATTACAACATCTCCCCCTTGAGAACATTCATCCTCGAATGAGAACTCTTTCACTAAGCTAAGGGTAGTAACATCATTTCAGCTCTCAACAACAAAAGCAAATAACAATATGCTTACATAGTCATTATAAAGCGCTAAGAAGAGAATTTAATACCTTGATATTCATTCTTTCCGGACTCAAAGAGATGTGGATCTCTCTTCTTCATATCCTCCTCAGTTTCCCAAGTCGCTTCTTCAATGAATTGGTTCCTCCAAAGGACCTTTACTGATGCAACTTCCTTTGTTCTCAACTTGCAACCTCAAACTCTAATGGCCCTATCCTAACATCTATGTAGGACTTTTGGCGACTCTGTGTCGTCTTCAATCTATCTTGAATCACTTTCACATTCTCCATACCTTGGTGAGCTATATCTGGTCCTATCAATCCTGCTTCACCAACTTCGAACTACCCAATAGGAGATCTGCATCTTCTCCCATAAAGAGCTTCATAGGGAGCCATTTGGATGCTCGAATGGTAACTGTTGTTGTAAGAGAACTCAATGACAGGCATGTGGCATCCCAATTCCCTTTGAAGTCGATCACACAATCTCTCAACATATCTTCTAAGGTCTGGATAGTACGCTTTGCTTTTCCATATATCTGAGGATGAAAATCAATGTTTAAGTTCAACTTTGAACCTAAACTTTTCTGAAAAGATTTCCAAAATTGTGCACCTCTATCTGAAATAATGGAGACCAGAACTCCATGAAGTCTTACCACTTCCCACAGGTACAACTTAGCATAATCATAGGCCAAATAGGTAGTCTTTACTGGCTAGAAATGGGTTGACGTTCTCATCCTGTCGACAATCACCCAAATAGAATCGTGTTCCTTGCGAGATCTTGGCAAAGCCTGTGATGAAGTCCATATTAATCATCTCCCACTTCCATTATGGAAGTTCTATAGTATGAGTTAGACCTCCAGGCCTTTGGTGCTCTACTTCCACTTGCTGAAAATTTGAGCACTTGGCAACAAACTCATCAATATCTTTCTGCATGCCTTCCCACCAATATACCTCTCTCAAATCATGGTACATCTTGGTGGAACCCATATGAATGGAGTATCTAGAGCTATGAGCCTCCTTTAGGATCCTCTCTTGGAGTCCATCCAACTTAGGTACACAAAATCTACCTTGGTACTTCAGCACACTATCTCCCCCTTGTTAAAAAGTCAATACTCTTTGCTTATGAACATTTGACTTTAAATCAAGCAAATGTGAATGTGGTCTTGCTTTTCTTTCACCTCAGAAACTAGTGATGGTTCAACCCCATTAGCCACCACTATCCCTCCTTCTGTGGAATCCATAAGTGTGACTCCAAGGCATGCAAGTCTGTGCACATCTTTGGCTAACTCCCTCTATTCTTCTTTAACATGGGCGGTAATACCCATGGACAACCTGCTTAAGGAATCAGTAACCACATTAGCCTTACATGAGTGGTAAAGAATACTCATGTCATAATCCTTGAGTAATTCTAACCACCTCCTCTGTCTCAGATTTAGATCCTTCTGGGTGAACACATATTAGAGGATCTTGTGATCAGTGAATTTGTCAACATGAACAACATACAAGTAATGACGCCATATCTTCAAATAAAAAACTACTGCATCCAATTCTAAGTCATGACTTGGATGATTCTTCTCATGAACCTTCAACTGTATGGAAGCATAAGTTATAACCTTGCAATTCTACATCAACACCCAGCCTAAGCCAACTTTTGATGCATCACAATACACCATAAAACCTTGAGTACCCTCTGGTAAGGTCAAAACCGGAGCAGTAGTCAGTATCTTTTTTAGCTCCTGAAAGATTTTCTCACAAGCTTTCAACCATTGAAACTTGACTGTCTTCTGAGTGAGCTTGGTCAAAGGAGAAGAGATAGATGAAAACCCTTCAAAAAATCTCTTATAATAGTCAGCCAAACCCAAGAAACTCCTTATGTCTGTTGGAGATGTGGGTCTAGGCCAACTCTGAACTGCTTCTATCTTCTGGGCGTCAACTCTAATCCCATCACCAGAAATAATGTGACCAAGAATGCCACAGAATTAAGCCAAAATTCACACCTGGAGAACTTGGCATATAGCTCTTTATCTGTCAAATTCTGAAGAACTATCTTGAGGTGACTAGCATGATCTTCTTTACTCCTTGAATAAACCAGTATGTCATCAATGAAGACGATGACAAACATATTTAAATAAAGTTTGAAGACTCTGTTCATAAGATCCATGAATGTTGCATGTGTATTTGTCAAACCAAAGGACATAACCAGAAACTCATAGTGCCCATATCTGGTTCTAAAAGTTGTCTTTGGAATATCACATTCCCTAAATATCAACTGATGGTAGCCTGATCGGAGATCGCTTTTCGAGAAGCATTAAGTACCCTGAAGCTGGTCGAAAAGATAATCTATCCTCGGAAGAGGATACTTATTCATGATGGTCACCTTATTCAATTTGCGGTAATCTATACATATCCTAAGGGAACCAGTTTTCTTTCTCACAAATAAGACCGGAGCGCCCCAAGGTGAGACACTTGGTCAAATGAAGCCTTTGTCCAACAAATCTTTCAATTGTTCTTTTAGATCTTTTAACTCTGCTGGTGCCATTCTGTATGAAGGAATAGATATAGGATGAGTATCTAGAATGATGTCTATGCCGAAGTCTATTTCTCTTTCGGGAGGAACTCCGGGTAGATCATCAGGAAAAACTTCTGGAAACTCTTTCACTATAGAAACTGACTGAAGTGAAGGTATCTCAGCACTTAAGTCATTAACTCAGACTAAGTGATAGATACATCCCTTTGAGACTAACTTTATCATATTTAGGTACGAAATGAAACGACCCCTATGCAATGTTGAACTACTAGTTCACTCTATGACTGGCTCATTAGGAATCTGGAACTTGACAACTCGAATTCTACAATCTATTGATGCATAATAGGCATGAAGCTAGTCCATACCTAAAATTACATCAAAATCTACCATGTCTAAATCTACTAGACTAGCCATGGTGTTGTTAGGATTGTTGGAAACAAGATAATCATGATAGACTATTTCCGCTAGAATTGACTCCCCAACAGGTGCAGAAACACAAAAGGGTTCACTAATTTTTTCAGGAAGAATCTCAAACTGATTTGCAACATAAGGAGTTACCGAAGATATACTTGCTCCTGGGTCTAACAAAGAATACACATCAAAAGTAAAGACTTTGATCATACCCGTGACAACATCTGGAGAGTTCTCTTGATCTTGGCGGCTTGTGATTGCATAGAGACTATTTTCCCCTCCGCCAGTACCAGAAGTTGCCCCTCTAGGTGCACCCCTGTCTGGTGGAGCATCTGATAAAGATTGGGCTCTATTGCCCGGATTTTCGCCTCCTTGCTTACTCTTAGAATAATCTTTCCTGTAGTTTCCCTCTTGACCACACTTGAAGCAACCTGACTGGCCATCACTACACTTACCAACGTGGTTTCACCACACCTACCACAAGAAGGAGCCCAACTACCACCTTGTGCCATACTACCTTGGGATTGGGCTGGTCTAGCATTGTGGTTGTGCGAATTTTGTCCATTATACTAAGCTTTGTTTCTGGGAACAGGTGCACTAGCAGATAATGGTGCATGCCCGTTATTTTTGTGAAATTTTAGCCGACTCGAACCATATTTTTGTTGCCTAGACTCAATCCCGGTCTTGGCCTTCTTATTTCTGTACTCTTCTCTGCGCCTCAAGTTTTCCTCTTCAACTTGCTAAACATTGATCATTAGCCTGGATATGTCCATGTCGAAAATCTACATCGCAACCCTACCTTCTTTGCTCGAAGCATGACCCAAACCAGCGATAAACAAACGCATTCTGCTCCTCATATCCTAAACCATATTCGGAGCATAGCGAGACAGTTGGGTGAACTTCAACCCATACTCATGAACACTCAGGGAGTCCTGTTTCAGGGTGAGGAACTCTCGTACCTTTGCATCCTTCAGACATCGAGGAAAGAAATGCCCCAAGAAGGCTCTTCAAAGCAAGAAAACTTGGATGTGTGCATCCTAAACTCTACCATCCTTCCATTGGTTAAACCAAGTTCTAGACACACTCTTCATTTGATATGCAACAAACTCAACTCTCTCAGCGCCAACCACATACATCATATCGATCTCTTTCTTCAGCTCTTCCACAAAGTTCTCGTGATCCTCAGTAGTATTTGAACAAGTAAATTTTGGGGGATTAATCCTCAAGAATTCCCGAATCCTCAAAGTGTCCGCCCCTTCTTGTCAAGATCCTCTTTGTTGACCTGACTTGGGTGGTCACATCTTGACTCAATATCCGGATAGCCTCACGGAACTCCGCATTAGTAACTTCACCTTGAGGTTGCACATTCGGTGCATTAGGTACCTCCAGTTCCTCATCATTTCTTCTGGCGGGATGACCTCTTGCTTCTCTTCCTGGAGCCATGACAAATTTGGAACACGCGCAAGCATGAATTAAAGAGAGACTTTTAGAGATAAACTCTATTGCACGAAATGAGTATGAAAAAAAAAAGTGAGGAGTTCCAAAACGTTGTAGCCTCCTAATCATAAAATATGGCGCGCTTCACACCAATGACTAAGACTCTACAGATACTACTTCATAGACTCCCTAAAACTCTTGAAGTCTGTGCTCTGATACAAAGTTTGTCACGCCCAGAACCTACACCCTGGACGTGGCCGACACCCAATGACCATTGCTGGCCTTGAGCGAACCGTTGGTCTGGCTTACTCAACTCAGTGGAAGACTCAACTTAACTCAGTTATAGAATTTGGAAAAGTTCTCATAAAATAACTTTAAACATTGTATGGCCAAAATGACACTTAAGTCTCAATTATAGAATCTGAAATAAAGAGACACAACTGAACTAATAACTATCCATCTATGAAACCTATAAAACAACTTTGTTGAATGTTGGAAGAGACCCCACAACATTCTGAAAAAGAGAAAGACTGGAAAGACTAAAAGGAATCACCATTGACTCTAGAGCTCAAACTGGATCAATGAAGCGTTGCGTGCTGATCCTGGTTACCTGTATCTGCATCAGTACATTGAATGTATGATTATGCGAGTTGGAATGCTAAACAACACTACTAAACTTGAAATGATTAACAATGAACCTACCTTGGCTCTACTCAACTCAAGAAGTCACAACTCAATATAAGGAAGTAAAGACACATGCAATATATAATAAGCTTGTAAAATGGTGTAAACACTTAGTACATTAAATACAAACAATAATAAACTCAACTTTACCTATATATGAAAGTAATATAATTTCTTTGGGAGATTCTCTAGCCGACAACAATCACTATGAGTCTAAGTGATCGTACAATATCTTACCTCACGTGGCAAGAGGACCGCTCTATACCTTGCCATCGGTATAAAACCTGAACTACTAAGTGGCTCCACTAGTCTATGCTAACAAGCACTAAGGAATCATCTAAAAAGTATGATCCTTTATATGTTCATGCTGGCTACATGATTTACAGAGACTTGAGTTAATATGAACTCACGACACCATATCAGTGCTCAATACTATTCCTAAACTAATTAGATCATATGTTTTAAAAACAACTTCTTCTCTAGTTTGAGATAATTGCACAAACTTAGCTTCAAAAGCTTTCTTGGAAATCATAGTTTCATTTTTCATTTACTAAAGCTAGTCATAGGCTCTGTAAAAGTCTAACTTCATTTCTTTCTCAAAAGCTTGAAAACATTTTGTTTAAACTCTCACGGACTAATTAGTTCCCTTATAACTCTTGAGAAGTGAACTCAAGTTGTTACTCTTTGCTTAACTTGAAACTTAACTCTTATGGAATACTTAATTCCGTTATAACTTTTGAGAATTTTTAACTCAAATCTTTACTCTTTTCTCAAGTTGTAGCTTGAGAAATAAAACAAAGTAAAAATGTTTGTTTAAGACTCTTGAAAGTTTTTAGGAGCTTACTATCACTTGTTTCTTAACTTTTAGATTTGACTCTTAACTTCTTTGACTTTGATTTTTTAACTTCCCTTGAAATTGATTATGGATTCAAGGATCATGATCTCATGTTTATGATGATTCCATGATGTTTAAATGTACTTTAGAGTGTTGGAATCAACTCACAATGATAGGTACATCACTTAGGAACTACTACGACAAGATGGGGGAGAAATGGGATCTCGAGGTGACCCTGGCGCTATGAGAGGCGCGGGGCGCCAGAGCCTGAAGGACAAAGACCGTCCTGAGGGGCTCAGGATGGCGCGGCGTGCAAATCCCGGTCACACAGAGGCTTCCCTGAGGTGCTCTGGCAGGCGCGATGTACCAGGGCTTTGCAGATGCGATTTCCAACTTTTCTTCTCCGTTTTTCAATTCTAAACCTTCTAAACTCCCATGGATCTCACCCCCAAACACTTAGGATCACTAAAATCCTCAATACCCAATAGTTTAGAATCATAAAACAGCCCGCAGACACAAATTAAACAACTATAGGTATACCACAACTCAACCGACAAATATTCAACGATTTTTCATCAAGAACTTCAATGTTCATCATTCAACCTATTCTAATTGCACTAAATTAAACATATTGTTGTGTGTTTGGAAGAACTCAACACAAAAAGATCTCACATACTTAAAGGGATCACCCCCCCTAAATCCATGCAACGATTCTTGGCGTTCCTGAAGAACTCTTGATCTTCCTCTTCTCTCATATTTTTCTCCAAAGCCCTAAACGTTCTCAACTTTGCTAAACTGAATTGGACTTGGTTTTTCACCTAAATGACCCCTTAAAACGAATTAGGCAATACTTGGGTGAAAAGACTACTTTACCCATACTAAGATCCAGATTGGACTTTCTTCAGTCCAATAGCCCAACTACCAATGGTATATCTTCCTCATACGACATGGAAAATGCGCAAACTCGATGCCGTTGGGAAAATTTTCCCAAGGGATTTCCATCCATATAAAGAACTCACCCTAACTCCTCCTGAGTAGGAAGTTATGACCATTTAAAAATGACCAAAAACTCACTTTTTAAAAATCTGGAAATTTTCCAAATTTCCATATTTATTTTCAAAAATGATTATTCTTGGTTTCTTAGGTTACTCTTAGTTATTCAAGTTACGACATGTTACAGTATCTCCTTTATATTTTGTCTGCTCAATCACACGTGTGAGATTTCAGGTACTCTTTGGATGTATTATGTTCGAACTCGTGTTATGTATCTAATTCAAACATCGCGTTCTTATCAATAGAACAAAATACGTAATCGCTATAATGATAAATATATTTGTATTGCAACCTATATAATGGAAAGACACATAAACTATTTTTGGTAAAATAAACATTTAATCCTTAAGGTAGGGCTTTTCAATGTGCACTGGATTATCGCACCTCAAACAAATATAATATATCAAGTGAAAGTATTTTAAAAAGTAAGTATATCAATTACTACTAAAGTTTGAGATGGAGTGGTAACTGATAAATATCAATCATTACAAATAATGGGTCGTTTGGTAGATTGTATTAGGACAAATAATGCATGCATTAACTCTAGGAAAAATTACAACTAGTCACAATTTCAAACATAATTGTTAAAAATAACAATACTTTAAAATAATTATTGAAAATGTCATTCTAGAAATATTTTTAAAAATATGATGTATCCCAGTTTAGTTCCTAATTTATTTCACATTAATCACATGTTCTCTCTCATATATTATTTTTATAGAAAATTATATATTTACAATTATCCTCCTAAAATACATTATATTGTCACTCCTAATCAAATCCATTTTCTCTCTATTCATTAATTTTATTCCCTTATTTGTTCTTTCAATTTTTTTTCTTTTTATATTAAATTGGGAAAAGATCAAATAAAATATTTGCATCATATTCTCATTTAATTGGATAACTTTCTTTTGATTTGTATTTATTGGGTTAATATCACAACTTTTTAGTTTTGATTTGTATTTTCTTTGACCACTTATGTATTTTTGTGTCCAAATTTATTCAACTTCAGAATTATTTATTTAGTAAATTTCCTTTTGAGTCTGATTTTTTAAGTAGATCTCGTTACTATTTAGTATAGGTTTTGTATTTTGGTGTTTACATTTTTTCAATTTTAGTTAATATTTAATTTGTTTAATTTCATTCTTAATTTATGTTCGTATTGTCAATTGTACTTTTATATGTCAAATGTATTTTCAGAATATTTTATTTATTTGAATGAAATTATAGACGACTAAAATGATATATATTCTTACGTACTTAAATTGTATTGATATGAGTATATATGTTGTATTTTTATACTTTAATTATATTATTCAACAATATTATATTTATTTAAGCATATTGTATCCATGTGCATTCAAATTAATCATTTTGTATGCTATGTTTTAATTAAGTTATTAACTGTATTCGTATTCAAAATAAATGTATTTGTATGTTATATATCAATTATTTCTACTCATGTAATTTTATTTTTAGCTTTTGACTAAACAAAAAAACATATTCTAAACTGATTTAATATTTCAAAAGTTTTATTTTGAAAATTGTATCAAAAAGTTGTTTTCTAACGGTTGGTTAAATTCATTATTCACTTTTGTTTGCAACATTCTATTTAAGAAAAAGTTGTATTCTAACCTGTATTCCAAAAATTGTATTTTATAAGTTGTTGTGTATAATTGTTTAACAAATTTATATTCGAATCACATTTATACTCCAATCATTCAATATATAAAATCATAATAATTCAATATATAAAATCATAATAATTCAATATATAATAGGAATAACATCATTAAAATTATATTCAAAATAAATTTATATTCTAATAATTCCATACATAATATCATCAAATTTGTATCCAAACTAATTTGTATTCCGATTATTCAATATACAATATCACAACAATAAAATTGTTTTTGAATAAAATTTCAAAAATCTACTTTCATGTTGCATCACCACTAATTTTGTAGGAACAGCGACGATGAATTGCTTCACTTTTGTATTTCAAAATTGCTTCCCATGTCTATCAATAATTTTAAATTTTTTAAGAAAAATGATGATGAGCAGATACAATTTTGAATTTTAACGATTGCACATAATTTTGATCGTTATGCAATTTTGTATTTTTTAAGAGAGAAGGATGATGAACTTTTTTTTACAACTGATCCATGACTCTTGACAAATAAAAATAAAAATACTTACAGGATTTTTCCATAAATAATGATCAATCGACTTGACTTCCACAAAGAATGAGGATTATCAATGGAGAATCGAAAATTGATAACGGGATCTGAATAACAATTGATTAATTCAAAAAAAAAATTATCCAACGAAAAGTAGGGTAAATCAATGAAAACTTAAATTCTATTTCATGGAGTTATTCAAAAATGGATATTGAAAATATTTAGAACAATAGTGAAAGGTGTTTGAAAGAACAAGAGAGAGATGACACTTCATATTTTCCAATTGTAACTAATTAGCAATTAGAGATTTAAACGTTTTTTTTTACCTTTTTTGAATTATTATAACCCAAAATTTTCTCCATTTCGATATTAAAGATTTGTATTCTTTATAATTAAATAAATTAAATAAATACAAAAGTCATTTTTATAGCAAATTAAAATATTGTCATTTTAAATAAATATTGAAAGTGCTGACAAGAGATCCTATTAAACTAAAATATTGTTGTTTTGAAAATTTTCCTTTAACTCTATGTATTGATAGTAACTTGTTTGGTATACTTCTTCAACCTATATATAAGTAATACTTGCATTATTAATATACATTCTATTGTATATTAAGGTGTGTAATACTAATACCATGAATTTATGGGCTAGTAATACAAGGGATTTAATGCATGCATTAGCATGGTTAAAGACTCAATTATGTACCCTTCAAAACACTATTTACTTCTTTTCCATTATACTTTACATCTTTTCCATTATACTTGTAAATTAATATATTTATGCAATGCATGCAATTTAATAGACCAAACCAAACAATCCATAAATAATGCAAGTATCACTAATGCACTGAATCTAACATTATTTTTTTACACCAAACGACTCCTTAGGCATTTGGAATTTGAACTCATTTGATTTAAAATGACTTCAAAATAAAAATATAAATATCAACTGTAAACTTAGAAAATAAAAAAATAAGCTAAGCTTCAAAGTCAATTGATTAATATAGGTGGACCATAAATTTTAGTATTCTATAGAGATATTATTTCGATAAATGAATATTTATTAATTTAAGGATGATTTGAGATTTAATGAGGGTTAATTTTGATTATATCAAAATCATTGTATGTATCATATTTATTGAATTGTCACTGTTGCATAAACCAAAGATCATGGATGACAAGTGTGCTTTTGGGTGAATATATTCGTTGGTTTGGCCACAAAATGCATGGTAGACGAGTTTTGCTTATGATAGATAATTGACCAGCTCATAATAAAAATATTGAAGGACTACAAAATGCTGAATTGTTTTTCTTGCCACCTAACATGACATACAGAATTTAACCTTGTGATGCTGGGATAATAAGAAAGTTCAAGATGTATTATCGTAACAAATTTTATCGTAGGATATTAGAAGGCTATGAAGTGGGACATATTGATCCAACAAAGGTTAATGTTTTGGATTCTATCAATTTTGCAATCCTTGTTTAGACAATAAATGTGCAGCAAGAGACAATAGCAAATTATTTTCGACATTGTAAAATTCGTTGGGGGATGCAATCTCAGAGAACTTGAATGAATCCACTTCAGTAAAATGGATATCACTTACTTGTTGGATTATCCATGTGAAAGTGATACATGTTCAAAGGTCAAGTGTCACGACCCTAGTCTACACCCTGGATGTGGCTGGCTCTCGAAGGCCATTGTCGGTCCCCAAGCGATCCCTCATCCTAGCTGACTACAAGTGGAAGACTAACCTAAGCATACAAAGTCTTAAAACTGAAATAAAATTCAATAAACTCAACTTTACAAAACATTAACTCAAATGAACAACTTTGAATAAAAATAATATATTCAACTAGCCTTAAAATAGACAACTTTTAGTCATTAAAACATTTAATAAAATAAATTATTAATACAGGCTCCTCAACTATATTGACTATTAGTGAAGCCTATAACTGATAAAGATAGACATTGGGAATCCTTCGGAAGCAAGGAGGCTCACCATAGCTAACTCGAACTCTCGAATGTATCAACGAAACTCTTGTTGAAGATCATGAATACCTGTGTCTGCATCATCGAAAGATGCAGGACAAATGGATCAGTACGTGCAATGTACAAACATGTACGGGGAATTCTAAAGCATAAAACATAGGCTTGAGCTTGATAAAAAGGAAACATACTTACCTCTATTCAACTCAACTCAAATCAAGAGAAACTCAAGTCAAAGATTAGACATTCAACTCCGATATTAGATACTCAACCTCAAAGATATGATACTCGACTCAGTGAAGCACATATCAACTCAAGATACTCAACTTTAGCTACTCAACTCAAAATACTCAACTCATGATACTTAACCGAACTCACTTCAATATAAAGCAGTTTAAAACTAGTGCAATATAAAGAAAAGCTGTTTAAAAACATGATGTTAACTCAAGATAATAATATGATAAAGGACATATCATGCTCTCTCTCAAAGTAAACTTGTGCAATGCATGAATGAAGTCTCATACCTCCATTCATACTAAGTAGAACCCCTTGAGGAACCATGTAATTGATACTGTGTGAGTTTCTCTAATCGACAACCATCACTATGAGCATAAGTGGTGATACAACATCTCGCCCACGCTGCCCGGACTGTCCTATACTTTGCCTTCGCATAGAACATCCTCAACATTAGTGATCCATTAGCATAATTTAAATGATCATATAAAACGTATGACCCCTTAATACCCAAGATGGCTACATGGTTTACATGGAGACTTGAGTTAATATGAACCCCACATCGACTCTCAATACTACTCCCAAAATATACTTTAGCTCATGCTTTTAAAATAACTTCCTTCCTCTGGGTTGAAATAATTTTCTCAACCTTTTTTAGCTTTAAAAACCCCTCTTGGAATAAATGTTCCTTTTTCTTGGTCAAAACTCTTTTGGAAATCTTAGTTTCCACTTTAACTTGAATGTGAAAACATTTATAAACTCTTAGGGAATACTTAGTCCCCTTATAACTCTTGAGAAATGAACTGAACTCTTAGGGAAGACTTAGTTCCCTTATATTACTTTTAAGAAAGATCTTCAACTCTTTACTTGACTTGAAACTTGAGCTTTAAACAAATTTAAAACGTTTAAAGACTCTAGAAACGTTAAGAACTTTGCTTTGACTCACTTCTTTACTCCTAAATTTAACTCTTAACTTCCTCGAATTGAAGTAAGGATTCTTAGTTCACGATCTCATGTTTATGGATGATTTCATGATTTTCAACTTGGAGGGTTCATGCGGAATTATGAGCATGAACTACTCAACTCGAAAACTAAAAGATACTTCTTAAATCAAGATTGTTCGACTTAAAGAGTTCCTGCGAAACTATGGGCATGAACCATTTAAGTCAAGAACTTCATGGGTAACATGTAATAGTCCCATTATTAGAAATATAATCTTAAAAGGAATAAGGAACACAATATTCAAGACTTAAAACTTGGAGATACTACTCCTCTCAATGATACTCAATTTAAGGAATTCATGCGGAAGTTATGGGCATTGACAACACAACTCGAAGGTCTAAGTAACTAGATGGAACTCATGTATATGACTCTTATCATTCTCGTATTTACTTCCTCAATACTTAGTTCAAATCAATGATGGATCTCAAAGAATTCACAATTGAACTTAAAGACTTTCTTGAGCTCTACTCTTAACTCTCTCTTGAATGTGAATTATGAATTCAAGAATTATGATTCATGATATGAACGATCTAGGTGATATTTTAGACTCATGAATACATACTCTTCACAATTATACTCACTTGCTTGAGTCTTGAAACAATTTACTAGAAGTTGTAGAAGACTCCTCAAAAGAACTTTGTTAGAACGTTTGAAAGAATTCTCAAAAAACTTAAATCTCAAATGTACCTTGAATTTGAATTATGAATTCAAGGTTATGTACATGTTAGGAATGATTTTAGATAGAAAGAACAAGGTTCTTGAAGAATCTTGGATAAGATTCTTGAATTAGTTTATTTGAAATCTCTGTGGCAAAGAATTACGATTTTCATTAGTAAAGATGAAAATCTTAATGTTTTGAACCTTTTATTAGTCAAGAAATTCATTTAGGGTTTTCTTGGAAGTAAAAAAACAAAAACAACCCTTTCTAATGTTTTCCCGTCGGTTAATTCGTAACAACATTGTACAGGTTACTAAAACAGTCATAACTTTTTACTAAAAAATTGGATTGATACAAAGTTGGTGGCGTTGGAAAGTAGATTCAATTAAATTTAATTTTATAGCTTATGGCTCACGTAACTCTTAATATTCTAAGATATATGGTCGTTTAAAGTTGACCCAAGTAGAATCTTACATCAAAACTTAATGAAACTTCAAGAATAATTATCAAGAACTCTAATCATTCAACTTTAAGAATGAAATTGCGCTGAAAAAAACATGATTGGCGTGTGGGTGAAAAATTCAACACAATGGAAGCTTACATATCTCTTAAGGATTATACCCATGGCGAAAATCTACAACAAAACTCAAGATGTCGATGAACGCCTTCATCCTTTCCTCTTTTCTCCTCATTTCTCTTCTTTTCTATTCTTGTCTCTTCTTGAACTCTCAACTAAAACCCTAGGAGTATATTAGGATTATAAAACTGAACCTAAAAGGATTATAACCTTAAAATATGATTAAAATCAAATTAAATCTGATTGGGTAAGGAAAGGACTAAAATACCCCTCACTATTTTCGGCTAACTTTCCTTAACTGGACATCCTAACTTCAAAAGGTCAGATCTCACTCATCCAAACTCGAAACTTAGCAAACTTAGAGGTGTTGGAAAAATAATTCAAATATCTTTCCTATGGTACCTTGTAGCACACCTAACTCATCATGTGCTATGAGTTATGCTCGTTTAAGGTTGACCCAAAATTCATACTTAGCTTAACTTGTAAAATGTCAGATTTTGCTATTTCCAATTTAGTTCTTTTTGGAACTCAAGGTGCTAAATTTAGTGAACTGACCTTAACACTTAAGAAATTTTTAACTCCTTGGTGAAATCTCACTCACTTTGATTAACGACTCAAGTCGTAGTTCGAATTTATTTTCCTGGGGTGTTACAACATCTCTCCCTTGGGATCATTCGTCCTCGAATGATGACCGACTGAATACGAAATGGGTTACTCTTACTAAGGTCTAAATCTAAAGGTCTTCTCTTACTATATTCGAGTGTCACCCAAATACTTAAGTTCAGATTTTGTACCTCTCTATAGGAAATTTCCTCCCAAGACTATTACTCTTTACCCCAATATTCAAGCTTAGAAATCCTCTTATTCCTACTTATTAATAAACTTAGAATTATCACACATCATAACACAATAAGATCATCAACCTCCTCTTTCTAACATCACTTTATTACTAAAAGGTCATCTGAAAGGATATCTCCCCTACTCCTTGGAACTCCTTACTCTCAAACACTTAACTTGATTTCTCATCTTGTCATCTCCCCCTCTGGTCTAAAGCCAACACTTGAAGGCTATGGACCTATTCCACATCTCTAACTAGTGTACATTCTCTTAAGGCTCTTTTTACTCATGTGACTTTGCCACACTTCACTGCCCTTATCGAAAGGTTAGGGTCTCTACTACTTGCATTCATTGTTACAACCATCTCAATATCTCACTCATTCTATGTCAAGTATTCTAGAGTAAATTTCAAGAGTAACATCATCACCCTTATGTTTCCATTATCTTGGATCATGACACTCATCTCAAATTCAAGCTTAATGTTTATTACTAAACTCGAATATCAATATGATTGCTGGCTTACTATACAAACTTAGAAACACTCATCCACTAGGACCTTATGACAAATAGTCAATCATCACCTCTTAACCTTCATATTTACAATTTCTATCAACTTCTACTTCGCAACATAGGTACTATTCACTTATTCACTATATATCAATGCCTATTATTTCTGTAACACTTTGAATATTACGGGATCTCTCTCAAAAATCATAAGCCTAGATTAGATCTATCACATCATGAATATGCTTGCTCTTCTATTCACAACTTACACTTTGTCAGTACTAACACAATGGCACATCATCATAAACTCCTTTTTAGATACAACACACTCTACCTCCTATGATGGAATCTTCCCAACTCATCACTTCTTCGTCTACTCATAAGGGAAAACTCCTCAATACTAACTTGTTAGGTACATGACTATTGTAACATAGTTTGTCACAACACCATCTCCCTTACTTAGATTACTAAATCTCTGCATACTTTTCTCTAACTGTGGGTTCTCTACCTACTACTACTCATGATACTCTTTCGGGTGGATATCATACCCAACCTCTAAACATACTTGTTAAAAAAGACCTCAAGTGAAACAAGGCTTAAGGGAAAGAGTACAACTCACTTTTAGCTCAAACGCACGATTCATGTGAATATAGGTGCATTACTCTGAAACTGAACACTTAACTTACTCTTGGGCTTCTCTCAAGCCCCTTCGGAGTCTCATGACTTTCTCAAGACTCTTGCTAAGAACAACTCATTGATAACGATATTTGAACTTTACTTTTCAACCACCTCTAGTATGATGGATAGTCAAATGAATATGACAAATGATGAGTTAGAATAGATCTCTATGACTTAGCTCTTTTGCACGAATAAGGGTATGAAATAACGAAAACTTTTCTTAAATGTCTGTAGTCCCTCATGTATAGAAGTGGGGCCCTCACAACCATAAACAAGACCCTACTAACATGGATTCATAGACACCCTAGGAAACTTAAACTCTGTGCTCTGATACCATGTTTTTCACGACCTGAGTCTACAACCTGGATGTGGTCGGAACTCGAAGACCATTGTTGGTCGCCAAACGAACCCTCATCCTGGCTGACTACAAGCGGAAGACTAACTTAAGCATACAAAAGCTTAAAACTGAAATAAAATTCAATAAACTCAACTTTACAAAGCTTTAGCTCAAATGGACAACTTTGAATAAAAATAATATATTCAAATAGCCATAAAATAGGCAATTTTAGTCTTTAAAACATTTAATAAAATAAATGATTAATACAGACTCCTCAACTATACTGACTATCAATGAATCCTCTAACTGATAAAGATGGACGTCGTGAAAAGACCCATGACATCCTGACTAAATTAAAAGTAAATGGAATCCTCCGGAACTAAAGGGGCTCACCATAGCTAACTCGAACTCTCTTATGTATCAACGAAGCTCCTGTTGAAGATTCTGAATACCTGTGTCCGCATCATCAAAAGATACAGGACAAATGACTCAGTACGTGGAATGTACACGCATGTAAGGGGAATTTTAAAGCATAAAACATAGGCTTGAACTTGATAAAAAGGAAACATACATATATCTTTTCAACTCAACTCAAATCAAGAATAAGATATTCAACTCATATATTAAATTCAACTCCAAGATGAGATACTCAACTTCAAAGATACGATACTCGACTCACTGAAGCACACATCAACTCAAGATACTCAACTTAAGGTACTCAACTCGAAATACTCAACTCATGATACTTAATTGAACTCATTTCAATATAAAGTAGTTTAAAACAAGTGTAATATAAAGAAAAGTTGTTTAAAAGCATGATGTTAACTCAAGATAATAATATAATTAAAGACATATTACGCTTCCTTTCAAAGTAACTTGTGCAATAGATGAATGAAGTCTCATACCTCCATTCATACTAAGCAGAACCCCTTGAAGAACCATGTAATTGATACTGTGGGAGTTTCTCTAACTGACAACCACCACTATGAGCTTAAGTGGTGATAAAACGTCTCTCCCACACGGCCATAACTGTCCTATACTTTGTTATCGCATAGAACATCCTCAACTTAGTGGATCCACTAGCTTAACTTTCATGATCAGCTAAAAAGTATGACCCCTTAATACCCATGATGGCTACATGGTTTACATTGAGACTTGAGTTAATATGAACTCTCATCCCCACATCGGCGCTCAATACTACTCCCAAATATACTTTAGCTCATGCCTTTAAAATAACTTCCTTCCTCTAGGTGGAGATAATTTTCTCAACCCTTTTTAGATTTAAAAAGGCCTCTGGGAATCAATGTTCCCTTTCTTGCTCAAAACTCGTGTGGAAATCTTAGTTACCTCTTTAACTTAAATGTGAAACCATTATAAACTCTTAGGGAATACTAAATCCCCTTATATCTTTTGATAAATGAACTCAACTCTTAGGGAATACTTAGTTCCCTTATATTATTTTGAAGGAAGATTTTCAACTCTTTACTCTTTACTTGACTTGAAACTTGAGCCTTAAACGAATTCAAAACGTTTAATAAAGACTCTACAAACTTTAAGAACTTTGCTTTGACTCACTTCTTAACTTCCTTGATATGAATTATGGATTCAAGTTTCACGAACTCATATTTATGGATGATTTCATGATTTTTAACTTTGAGGGTTCATGTGGAATTATGAGCATGAATTACTCAACTCGAAAACCAAAAAGTACTTCTTAACTCAAGATTGTTCGACTTATAGGGTTCATGAGGAATTATGGGCATGAACCATTCAACTCAAGGACTTCACGGGTAACATTTAATAGTCCCATTATTAGAAATATAATTTCAAAAGGAATAAGGAAAACAATACTCAAGACTTAGAACTTGGAGATACTACTCCTCTCAATGATACTCAATTTATGAAATTCATGCGGAAGTTATGGGCATGAACAACTCAACTCGAAGGTCTAAGTAACTAGATGAAACTCGTGTATATGACTCTTCTCATTCTCTTATTTACTTCCTCAATACTTAGTTCAAATCAATGATGGATCTCAAAGAATTCACAATTGAACTTAAAGACTTTCTTGAGCTCTACTCTTAACTCTCTCTTGAATGTGAATTATGAATTCAAGAATTATGGTTCATGATATGAATGATATAGGTGATACTTTTTACTCATGAATACAAACTCTTTACTCTTATGCTCACTTTCTTGAGTCTTGAAACAAGTTACTAGAAGTTGTAGAAGATTCCTCAAAAGGACTTTTTTAGAACGTTTGAATGAATTCTCAAAAAAACTTAACTCTCAACTCTCCCTTGAATTTGAATTATGAATGCAAGGTTATGAACATGTTAGAAAAGATTTTAGATAGGAAGAACAAGGTTCTTGAAGAATCTTGGATAAGAATTTGAATAGAAATCTTGAAACCCTAGCTTGAATGTAAATGATCAATAAAACCTTTCTTGAGATTTTTGAATTAGTTTCTTGAAATCTCTGTGGCCAAGAATTATGATTTTCATTAGTAAAGATGAAAATCCGATTCTTTTGATCCTTTTATTAGTCAAGAATTTCGTTTAGGGTTTTCTTGGAGATAAAAAAACAAAAACAATCCTTTCTAATGATTTCATGTTGGCTAATTCATAATAACATTGTACAGGTTACTTAAATAGTCATAACTTTTTACTCAGAAATTGGATTGAGGCGAAATTGGTGGCATTGGAAAGTAGATTCAATTACCTTTATTTGGATAGTACGCGTAAGGAAACACTATATATTTGGAACTAGTACGCGTAAAGAAACACTTATCGCATCTAGAATTCTTCACAATTTTATGGTGTAGTTCTAAAGACAACACCAGAGCTCTTGGATGCAATAAGAAAAGTTAGCGATAAACTTCAACTAGATATAAATTTTAAGAAAAGACGAACACAACAGAGTTATATTTCACTAAATTGTCTGAGATGTATTTGTACTTTTGAAGAATTATTAATTTATGATATTAATGGGACCATATATTGATATATGAGTCTTCTGAAAATATATTATGTTATTATCTTATCGAAGTTGGTGAATTTTTTCATTGACCCAAATCGGGAGCAGATGAAAATATTATTTTAGAGAGATTATTAATTTACTGAGTATTAATTTATGGAAATTTTACTTTAATACATATTCTTCTTCACACTGTTGAAAGAAATATATAATATGAACAAATTTTAATATTATAATTTTAGTAATATATATTAATTAAACATATTTCTCATTATTATTTTTAATTTGTGAATGTTTATATAATTTATAGAATATGTGTCATGACCCGCAAGTACCACCTAGAAGTTAGGGAGCACCCTTGGATGGGGACAAGGAGTACTTGACCCTTTGGGAACTTGTACAAGCCTTTTAACTATCATTCATTGCATAAGACATGAAAAGTAGTGCGGAATTTAAAACTTTTCACGACATTTAATATAAAAAGGAATTCTTTCATAAATACTAAGAAAATCTAATCGTCACAAGCCAAAATTAAAGACAGACATAATATCTTAGGGACACGGCCCTTCACATTGAAAAAAATACATAATAAGTCTTAACATAAAGAAATTAAGAAGATTGGAACTATGCCCTCGGATATATGAGGACATACTTTGTCTTGAGAGAATCTTTCCCAAGCTTTGCCTTCTAGACTTCAACCTTGCTTCCAAAAACCTATACTTATAGAGTATAGAAAAGTATGGGGTTAGTACAAATAATGTACTAAGTATGACATCTGCAAAAACATGCAAAAAGGGACATTTTTGTATAAATACACTTTCATGCCAATTAAGTAAAACAATCATGAATATAGAAGTAAAACAATATAAGAATCATCATTTAACACTTAGAAAAGGATTTCCATAATTTTACACAAAAGGACCATTTTACAGTAAGCTAAAAAATTGATACAGTGAACCCTTTGAACTTACGGTGCATTCATTTTATACCAAAACAGTGAACTCCCAAAGTCAAGCCAAGAAGAAGTGAACTCATTTCTGTAGGAGTTTCCCTAGATAAGGTTATCCTAAGACTCACCAAGGTAATACATGAAGGAAACGCCCATACACTTCCCTCAATACACCTAGGTGATCCCCAAGACTACCCCGTCTAGGCTTACTCGCCTCGGGAGAACAATCCCCACTCAAAAACAAACATTTGAAGAACTCTCAAACAACACACAAAGACTTCCCTTTCGGAATGCCTACTTAGTGCAATGAGTAGATGGCGTCCCATTCCACCACCAACCCTAAGTAGTACACTCTTTTAAAAGACTTAGCTCATTCAATTCATATAATACCCACCAAGACTTCCCTTTCGGAATGCCTACTTAGTGCAATGAATAGATGGAGTCCCATTCCACCACCTATCCTAAGTAGTACATTCTTTTAGAAGACTTAGATCACTCAATTCATATAAGACTCACCAAGACTCCCCTTTCGGAATGCCTACCTAGTGCAATGGACAGATAGCGTCCCATTCCACTACCTACCCGAAGTAGTACACTCTTTTAGAAGACTTAACACTTTCATTTCTTCTGTGGGGGTTATCTTAACCGACATATACCATGAGAGATGGACATGAAATCTCGATATTAACCCCTATCGGATGAGGGATCCTCACTTGCCTAGAGTAAGGTCATTCTCTTAGCTTTTACATGGCTTTCCCAATAGCTAGACCTAAGCGGGCGCATAGTTAAGGGATAAGGAATTTGCTACTAAGTAACTCATTCTCTACCAACGAGGAGTACTCATCTCAAGAGGTACATTGGAATACAACATCTCAACTCACGAAGTGTAACCACCCATTCTTCATATCCTCTCGGTGCTAAGCATAATTCCCCACAGATTCTCAACATTATATACTATAGGTTAAGGATAACTAGTGAACACCACATCTCAACTCACGAAGGATATTCATCCAACCTATCTTAGAAAGACCTTAGGATGTAGTGAGGTTTATACTAAACACTTGATCTCAACTCACGAAGAGTGTTCACCCCAAAACTCCCATTTTTACTTAACTTACCTTCATTCATTCATTCAAGTGTGTGTGTGTACATGTGAACACACCTTGCACATAAGCATCATTTCATTTACATTCAATTTTATACATGCTTAGACCTTCATTCATCACATTACACACTTTAACATGCTCAACATATACATTACTTCATTTAGGCATAATCTAAGAAAAACATGCAATTCAACCTTCATAATACGTATAACAAGAACCACCTTCATTGTCACTTCATTTCACACATTAGGACTTCAAATCCACACTTACAATACATACTAAGTATAACCAAATTCATCAAGTAAACATCGCCACCAAGAAGGTGGACCATACAACTCAAGAGAAATTCATAACGAGAGTTAACAATGAGACCAACTTACCATTCTTCCAAAGCCTTCACACCTATTTACAAAGTTACTGAACAATTCATCATAAAGTAGCCCTTAGGGAAGTAGCTAAACATCAATATCAACACAAGAAACTAAAGCTCAAAGACTACCAAAATCATGCTCATTTAACCCATTCCTTAAGCCAAAATTTGATAAAAAGTTTTAACATGTTTTCATTGAATTTTTAGCATTAAAATCACCAACTAAAATTAGAAACATCATATTTGAATTATTTAAAACGTTTTCATGCAAGACCCACATTTAGAGTTGAAGATAAAAGAAACTAGGGTTGAAAACCCTTTTTGAAAATCCATTAGAAGTGACTCCTTGAATGGAAGAGAGTTCAATGATGACTACCATACCTCAAATAAAAGAAATAACACTGATTTTTGATGAAGAATCAACAACCAACAGCCTTCCTAGTTCCTTCCTTGAGTTCTAGCTCTAATGGAGTTTGAGAGAGTCTTTTAAGAGAGAGAGGTTTTGGGTTTTAGGAAATGAAGTATAAAATGAGGTCTTAGGATTTGAAACACTTTAATATACCTAAAAGACCCTAAAACTATCATCCACGGTTCCTAAAAGACTTGGGGTGAATTTACCAAACACCCCAAGCCAAAACAAAAAATGACAGCTTTTCACCGGCAGCAACAACGACTCCCAACCAACGGACCGTTGGTCAAACGATGCCTCGTTGGTGGGGGTTCGTTGGTTGAGTCTGCAACCTCCAAATCCTGCAGGTTAGCAGGTCCAATCGACGGACCAAGTCAACGAGCCGTCGATTGACAAATGGTTCATTGATTGGTTCGTTGATGGACATTGCCTAGGCAGTTCTTGGGTCTAAGTCTTGGGCCCTTATCTAGGTCCCCTCGTGGGTCCTAAGTGGGGTCGTACACGGACGTTAAACCCCTAAACATAGTCGTCTAGGTCTTAGGAACATCTCACACCAATTTCAAACAAAACGAACATGTAAAACTCACTCAAACACATAAGAACACACAAGCACTTTCTAAGGCTCACTTTGCAAACGTCATGGACGTTCTCGGACGTTTGACCTCCAAACTTAACCAAACTAATTCAACACACTGCCTAAGGACATCATTTTAACACAAAATTAAATCAAGAAACATTCACGAAGCTCTAGTTCACATTAGTTCATTTTAGGGTGTTACAATATGTGTGAACATCAAGATTAAATATGATTTTATTTATTTAAATCAATATATATTAACTGAAATAAAAAACAATTATTTAAAAATTGATAATGCAAACTTAAGAAATAGTTTGTTTGATCTAAGTATTCATAAACCACAAAATTTAAAAGTATTGAATTATTTCAATGATTTTTTAAAAAAAATAGATTACTAAAAAGGATATTCATGGCACGTGGCTACTAATTATAATACTTCAAATCTCTCCACAATAATTTTGTAGTTTTCTTCTCTATTTTACACTATTTGATTTTTGTCTTTACTCCTGCAAGGAGTAATACATTATAAAACTTGATGCACTACAAAATGAGAATTATAAGAAAGTAAAATAAAATTCCATTCACAATCAATATAAA
This sequence comes from Solanum sitiens, assembly GCA_016801875.1. NCBI lineage: Eukaryota > Viridiplantae > Streptophyta > Magnoliopsida > Solanales > Solanaceae > Solanum > Solanum sitiens. The sequence goes on from JABWTJ010000332.1 coordinate 739,893, forward strand.
ATATCAATAACTAATTTACTGAATGAGAAGTTTAAAGAATAAAATTATACACAATATCTTTGTTATTAAATATTCTTTTAGTGCACAATGAAATATGCACAAGGACATAACAATTAGAGAATTGCATACCCAAAAAAAGAATAAAAAAATATAAAAAATAAAATTAGGACATCAATATGTACATATAACTATTGGTAATTAAGTACTCATTGTTAAGCGTGAGCTTTAATTAAGCTTTACTGCAAAGTTATGTGGGTTAAATTTTGTTAATGAATATTTCATGTATGAGGTCTTTTAAATCCAATTAAATAATAAATTATTTAGAAAAAAATGAGTCAGGAATATATTTAGATATTTTCATTATCTTCATAAGGGAAAATGGCCAAAAATGCCCTTACACTATGTAAAATGAACAAAAATGCCCTCCCTTTATAGTTTGGGTCAAAAATGCCCTTACCGTCAATACTTTGGTTCAAAACTGCCCTTAAACTATGCAAAAGGAACAAAAATGCCCCTTATTTGTAGTTTCGTCCAAAAATGTTTTTTCCATCAATACTTTGGTCCAAAAATATCCTTATTGTTATTTAACGTGTCAAAAAAGTTATTTTCCAAATAAATATATTATTATTTTCTTTTTCACACACTTTTATCAATTAATGCTTTTTAAAAAAATTAGCAAATGTTTATTTTACTTCAATTCAGAAAGAAGAAAATTATTTATCATCAATATTTTTTATCGTTATATAAATATAAAGTAATGATAGATATACTATTCAGCTTATATATATGAAATATATCATCTATTAAAAGGGTACATGAAATTATTATATTTTAATTAATAAAATGAGATTAAGAAGAAAAAAAATATTTTCTACATTTTTATTTGTTCAACTGATTATAGAAGAAAGAAAACAAGAATAGTGTTCCTTAATAATATTTTAATTAGGAAAAAGATGTGTCTAAAAAGAAAAAAATAATATATTTATTCATAAAAAGGGCATTTTTGACCCATTTTGTAACTATAGGGGCATTTATCGACCAAAGTATTGACTACAAGGCATTTTTGAGCCAAATTATTGACGGTAAGGCATTTTTGAGCCAAACTTTAAAGGGAGGACAATTTTGTTCCTTTCACATAGTTTAAAGGTTTTTTTGACCCTTTTCCCTTTTGATAAATCAAATGAAGAAGAGAATTTTTGAAATAAAATATTAACCATGTATAAACAATAACAAAAATTAATCTATTTATTTATACTCATATACATAAATTAAGAAGCACATATATAATCTGTCAAATAAAACTTCTTTCACCAAATCTGAAACGTAGAAGTTATAACGAAAGAACATTTAAACAAATTCTTATCATGCAAATATAATATATCAATAAATTACCTAAAGCAAAAATAAGGTAATTATATTACATCATAGGAAAAAAAAGTTTATGACACAAATGAAGAAAAGATAAAAATGTAAATTGATTGTTGGAATGGCTATTGTATTATGTGGGTTAGAACTAAAAACAAAAAAATAGTATTTATAGGCTGATGTATTTTTCAAACGGAAATGAAAATAGTTTCAAAAGGTTTCTAAACAGAGTGAAAAAGAATTAGTGGTACTTAAGATTAAGTAAATGCCAAAAATTAGTAACATGGATTGATTTGAAGAGTTAATGATTAAAAAAATGTAATTAATAAACATTTTAAAGATTTTCTAATACATCATATAATAAATGGAAAATAATTGAAAAAATGCCAAAAATTGAGGGGAAAAAATGTAATTTTTGGCTTTAGAAGCATGCCACATCACCCCTGTACATTTATCTTTATTATATATATAGATTTTACGTCATATAAACGGGGTTTCGATAGACGGAAAAAAATAGATTTTTAGATCACAATTTTTTTTATTTACAAATGTAAAATATTTTCCTTTTCCTGACAATTCTTCAATACTACTTCAAAAATATTAGGAGATATTAAATTATTGCATTAAATATATACAATTAATTCGCATAACGTAGAAACTTTAAAAGTAGATATAAACCTCACATTATTTATGCTAAAAGATACAAAAGCAGACAAAGTGATCCCATATTATTTGTGTTAAAATTCAAAAACAGTCTTGAAAAATCGTTATATAATTTGATTTTGTAATTCTTTAAGTCAAAACAATCTCGAATGCAGACACCACTTTTTAAAACGAAGTATCATATTATATAAACAAGTTAAAAGGACTAATTATTTAACTTAAAAAATACTTTTGAGTCATATTTTAAAAACAATAAAACCCTACCGCCACCCCAAAATCTTAAATTTTACCCTTTTGAAAGTTCAAAGATTTTTATGTACTCGCGATAAACTGCATCAAATCAGAACAAGAGCTCCATTTATCTTATCAGTCGGGAATGGAGGTACATCCCAATTATTCTTAACAAATTTATATGTTTCTACTTTTCTTTCTCTCAAACCCCCATTGTTGATTATAAAACGTATCTGCTCTTTTCATTATTATTTTTTGGGGTGGATTGTCTTCTGAACAAGTTTCAAACCAAAAAGGTGAATTCATCATGAATGAAAGAACTGGAACAACAGAATCAGTAATGATGATTGTTTGCCACTTTCTGATAAAACCTATGTTGATATGATTCTTACTAAGAGCAGTGTCGAGCCGATCTACAATTTGGTAACTCTCATTTCTCCCTCCTATTTCTATATAAACTCCCTTTTTTTGTTAGTATTCATTCACAAATTATTCTTTGTAGTGCTGATTCTCATCCTTTACTAGAGGTTTTGTGGTGATACAAAATCGTCTTTATGAAGACGCTTAATAAACTAGTGTTGGTTTTTTAGGGTGGATATGAATTTAGTGGGACTATGGGTATTGGATGGAGAAATGATTTCCTTTCCCTTTACAAATTTTATTAGTCAGAATTTCATTTTTATAAATAAGAGATATTTCATTTTCTAAAAAGGTCTTGTTTTTCTTTTTTCAATTGTAGAAATCTCATTTCCATGGCATTGAATATGTCACGAACCCGGCTGCCCCCTAGGAGTGACACAACGTACTTGAGTCCGAAGGGGTCTGATACAAGCTCTTAACCATCATTACATAAGACATAAGAACAATGCAGAAAACTCAAAACTTTTACAATAGAAGTACAAATTTCTTCATATATGAAAAATAGGAATTTAGACTTGTCTCATTACACCATCTAAACATAAGAGTACGAAAGTTAGAACTCATCCCTTACATCAATAGTAAGTCGTATCATAAGGAAATACAATATAGTTCTTAACAAGGAAAGTAAACTAGAACTAGAATCAATAACATCCTGTACTCGGAATTGAGGACTCACCCAAACATGGAGGTAGCAACCCAAGTTTTCTTCAAGAATGGACTAACACCACCTCAACGGCCCGAGCATACACTCATAGGAGATGTACAAGAGAAGGGGTTAGTACAAAAGCACTAAGTATGGAAACATGTATAAAAATACTTAATTATGCTAAAAAAAAGACATTTTAGTGAAAATAATTCATTTATTAAGTTGAAAACCATTTATGCACATAAGTACATAAGGAAAGTCGTAATAGCATTCTCATAATTTTTCATAACATAGTAGGACCATCACCTTAGCAACCCTAAAAGCATACTTGTGCAATGCATAGTTAACATCACATAATACCAACTATACTAAGTATCCATTTAGAATCACCTTAGTTACACATATCAACTTTAGATCCCATCATAATACACAATCATACATAAGTGAATAACCATGTTCATCACATATACATAAGGAGAGCCATATCATAACAACAACCCAATTAACGTATATCATACCTTTATGTCTTACCATACCATCAGGACCCACCCATAATTTCCTTCAAACACTACTTGTGTAATTTAAAAAGTGAAGTCCCATACCCCCACTCCTACTAAGTAGACTTGTCAAGAAATCACAAGTATGGTTCAAGTTATATTCATTATCTTATTACTTAGGGATAAATGCCTTAACAGACATAGACCATGTGAGCTACATGGAATTCGGTGTCATATAACCCCACTCCAAAAGAAGGCATCCTACTTGCCTAAGGTATAACTAAAAATATATAGCTATAATGTGGATCCACTAGCTAAGACCTATGCGGGCACATAGTTATGGGATAGGAAGATTGCTTCTAGAAACCCGACCTATTGAACTAGTGGGAGAGTTTCCATCTCATTAAAGCATATGTAGAAGACCCGACCTAAACTATCGAGAATGTCTCTACCTCATTTGCCATATTCGCTCGGTGCTAAGCATTATTCTCCAAATTATACATAGTTAAGGTGAATTGTAATTTTATATGTGAAGGAGTACATTACCCTTCATTGAACCCAACTCATATATAGCTCAGGAATTCAACATGGTGAGAACTACCTTTCACCATAGAATCATCATATAGTCATCCAAGCAAATTAATATATAGTCATGTCTAATAGTAAAGGAAACTAGTCTTTAAACAATACCATATCTCACACCTTAGTCGTTGGATTTTCACCATTCAAGTGGATCAAATAATTCATATATAAGAATCTTGAACATAGGATTAGCTTCATACATTGCCTTCAAGGCCATAAATAAAGATTCAACACTTACAATTTACCCTTCTAGGGTCATAGATCATAGCTTGAAATCACACTTAGATTTACTACTATAAGCATGGAATAGACAATATTAATTACTAAATCCACATACATACTATCCCACATATTTATAATTCATAAAGAAACCCATCATAATTTTCATTATGTTGGGGGTATGGGAAACACACGGGTTCAAGATAATTTAGCAATAAAAACCCTGATTAAAAATCAATTCCATTATAATATATGACAACCAACATAAAGAAAACATTTTTGAGAAGAACCCAAGATTAGAATCAAAACCCTAATTTTGAACAAATTCCCAATTTCAAAAATAGTAGAGGAAGGGCTTCATGGTGAAAGAAATCCCATGAATGAAAATTCCCATACCTTGTTTGAAGCTTTACCTCGAAATTGGGATGCAAATCTCTGAGCTTGAACCCTATCCTTGAAGCTTTTGGTGTTATTCAATGGAGGAAATTTGAAGAGAGAGAAATATTTGAGCGAATTGGGTTTGGGAGGATATTTTGGGTTTTTAAGTTTGACTCTTGTAAATGGATGAAAAAGACTTAAAACCCTATTTATATATTACCCCTAAACTACCCAAAACACCCCCACATTAATTGGACTTAGAATTGAAAGACTGAACTAACCTTCATTAAAAGAACTCGTCCAGTTTCATGAGCCACACCTCAACAACCGTAAGGAGCACCACGGCTCGTGGTGTTTGTCGTGAGGATTGAGGCTATATCCTCTTCTAGCTTGCCAATTCCTACAAAAACTAAGTCAAGTTCACGATCCCCCATTCCCCTCGTCAAGTGCACCACGACCCGTTATGGTGCCGGTGGTGTTTTGGGCAGTAGCTCCCCTAAATGCCCCATTTCCTACAAAAGCTAAGTGAGTCTCACACCCCACCTCACGAGTCGTGAAGTGGACTTTGACATGTGATCCCCTCGTGAGGGTTGGGGATGTGTCTAGGACACTTGGGGCTCCATTCTCTTGGCCAAGGCAACTCAACAAAGCCTTCCACTGACCGTGGTTTTGACCACGAGCCGTGGTGGTGGCTGTGGAGCCTTTAGCTAGTAGCTCCATGTTTTGTGCAGCCTTGGCTTAACATTTTTTCTTGGCACTCCTCTATTAGTCCTTGACTCCTTAACCCCCTAAATGATTAGATGGTCTACTAACGTAAGGGAAATTATTTTTATTAAATTTAACCTTACGTTTAGGCTCTTGTTCAACCTAGCATTTTTCGGAGTGTTACAGAATACTGGGGGGGGGGGGAAGAATTTTAGTTTTGGAGTGGTGCATTCAAGATTAGACGTTATTTTGTTCTAGGATTTATGTTTAGGTTCAAATATATATATATTTATAAGGTTATAGTTGGACACTTAGGGTTTTCCCGGATTCTTGACTTTTACTTGGGTAAATTTATTTGAATGTTTGACAGTACTTAGCCAAGAAAATGAACAAAGAAATTCCTTTTGCTGGAGCCCCTGCAGTCCATACTTGAGGTGGAAAGAAATGAAACTTTTGTTATGGTGGAGACAAAACTAAATACAAATTTAGTACTCGATGAAAAAAAAATTCGGATGATAACAATCTAAAAGAGGGGGATGGACTTGTGTTTGAACTCTCATAGTGCAACTCTGACAAAATCGAATTAAAAGTTTAGATCCTGAGAATATTTCTAGTTGAATAGGTTCCTGAAGATGTGGAGGGTATAAACACTGACAACCCAATAATAATTGATAAAAACTTTATCATTTCTAGTAGAAATTTCAATTTTCAGGAAAATTCTTTTTACCAATTCGAGTAGTTTCAATTTCAAAAAATAAAAACATAATGAATTCCACTTCTTTCATGTATGATGTATGCCTCTTTTTATCAATACTGCTTATTGGGTTATGTGGTTTAATAATGTTGATATTATTTATAAAAATATGTATTACGTTATTACGCAACACATGTGCAGAGATAGTACTATGTTAAATGCTAATATTCAATGCAATTAATTTTGAAACTTCTATTTCAAAAAACTTGCAAATCTAAAATTTCTATTTTACAGTAACTAATTCAAACTTCAAATTTTAAGAAAGATTTGCATCCGAAACTGAATAATTATGCCTAAGCAAGTGCCTATGATAAAAATTGACATCCTCAATAGTCCGATGTGAATTTATGCTTATATGTTTTATCACATTTTAGACATCGAATCATATCTTCATTTAATTTCTTAAATATCGTCACATAAGACTTGTTTTTGCTTGTCTTCCATTGGTAGGAAGTTTATCCATGTAAATATTGAAAATTCAATTTAATAAAATAAAAACTTATAAAGTTAACAATTTATAGCAATTTAAGAAAGAAATGAAGAAGGGGTAGCTAATTATATATTTTTAAAATGTAATTGGGTGATTAAGAATGCGGTGAGGGTTAGTTTTTAAAAATAATTTAAAAGGAAAATAATGGCAAAAATTTAAAATATGATCGATTGAGCTTTTCAGAATGCTATCCCAACGGCGGAAAAAATTAAAAATCCAATTCTTAAAAAACAATGGAAAGTTGAATTAATTTGTCTAATTATTTATAAGTTATCTCTTAATGTGACACTATCAAATTGGATTGGTGCACACCATTGATAGTATTACTCAATCCATGTGGATCCCTAGTAAGCTATACTCTATTTGTTATTGGTTTCTAATGGTCTGAGCAGGAAATGAAGGGTTGTATCATTGCCGAAGGGCTATGACCTTCATGAAAAGTTGTGTATTTTCTAAAAGGGTGTGACCATTTGAAAGGTTGTGCCTTTTTCAAAGGGTTGTGACCTATTTGAAAGGTTGTCTTATTTCCAAAGAGTTATTTTACCCTTTGTTGGCTATAAATAGAGAGGTTTTTTTCTCATTTTTATGCATTGAATTTTTTCTTTCTTTTGCATACTTTTTTTACAAAAGTAATCGATCGATCGTGTTTGTGAGTGTGATTCGTTGATGTCATTTTGAGTTCGTTAAAATTATCGAAGATTGAGGTACCACTACTTCTTTAATGGTTAATCCATTTTATCTTGGGAGGAATTAATCTGCAACATCGGATACTTGAGGGGATTAAATTTCTTATGGACACATAGTGGGTTCTGCGGACTCGGATAGTTTTTGTGTTTTATTTTAATCTTTTATTGTTTCTGGTTTGATAATCTGAATACATGAGATAACAAGCTTAAGAATTTTAATATTGATGATATTTTCTGTGGTAAGGAAATTACTTATATTTTCTGTGTTCTTTTTGTTGGAAAGAAGAAGATGAAGAAAAAGAAAATTATTTTATCATATGATAGAAGAGATTTGAGATGAATTAGTACTACTTTAATATGTTCAAGTATATTTTCTGTAGTAATTTTTTCTTGGATGGATAAGATTAATATTACTTTCTTCCCAAGTGCATTCAAGTATTGCACCCTTTCATTTTTCTTTTCGATGAGAAAATTATTTTGTGCATAAAGGCTAAAATGAACACTTTAATGAACATATGTTGTATACTAACAATATTTGAACATGAGTTTAGTTTCTCGTTGAAATCAAGTGTCTTCTAAGGAAAATTGGAATATGATGAAAACTGGGAAAGAAAGAACTAATTTACAAGAAAAGTGACTTGCACGAAATCATTGCTAACTGATAGAACATGATTCAATGAGAGGAAAAATCAAGTTTTATTTTTGTTTTCCTTGATTATTATTTTTTCTATCCTTTATAAAAACTTCATCAGAATTCGAGGTTCATTCGGTTAAGGATTAGAAGAATATAAAATTTTCATCGTTAAACTAGAAACAAGTTTTATAAAGAACAGATATTTATTGTTAGTATTCAAAATTCTAAGTGGTTTGTCTAATTGTGACAGAAAGGGGAAAAATAGTGATTTTTGTGCGTGTAATGGGTGTCTCTATGGATTAAATCTCCAAAAAAAATGTTTCTTGTTGCCAATGTGTATTTGATGGTATACAATTTGAAAGCATGAAAAATAATATGTAAAAAATAATTTCAAATACTTGAAAAATATTTTTATGAATATATTTCAAATGTTTACTTGTGATAAAGACAAAATTAGACTTAATATCTAATTAAAATGTGAAAGTTTAAGATATGAAATATAATGACATTCTTGTATTATGTTAGACCCACAAAATTCTTGGAGTAAATTTCATATTGTGGTCATTGAGTCTCTATTTACTTGTCACGACCCGGATTCTGGAATCCGAATTGCAATCGGCGTCGTTGACCTCTCAGAGGTCGCAGACAAGTCTCTTCTTGCATTCATCACATTCATACGGTTAATTTTAGCGTAAAATTTGAAACTTTTTGTTTATAGTTGAAGTATACATAGACTTCATATAAACGCATATCTTTAAGGAAGTTCATTGCTCATACATCAACCATCTAATTATAAGATCATGCAACTTGAAAGAAATGGAATCTCATGTCATATGCAATACTTGCCAAAACGAAATCATTATAAGCGTCTGAATAAAATAGGAAAGAAACACTAGTGGAACCTACCCCACTAGTTCAAACCTACTACTAAGCAAGAAATATAAAGGCAGGCATCCTCGAATGCATGAGGACCTGTCCGGATGAAATCTCTGAGTTCGAACAGCTGCAAGGATACCCTCAACGTCCACTTGAGCCTGCACCTAAAATAGTAATATTGTATGGAATTAGTACACACTTGTACTAAGTATGGGTACATGCAACAACACATAATGATAATGCATGAACAATGATGGCTCTTCCTAATCAACATGCTTTCTTAGAAGGTCAAGTCTCTTGACTTTGATTATTTCGTAATAGGAAGGTCATGCCATGAATATGTCACACATCATACACACATAGGTTCACATAATATACATTTCATGTTTTATATAGTATACATTTCATTTCCACGAGACCTTGGAATCATGGACGTAGCATTAAGACATCTCAAGTGACGGCCCAACATATGGGATCTCAATCAGAGGGTCTCCTTTAGCAAACACAGATCCTGCTTCATTCGTTCATTTGTACTTCAAATTATTCATTTGATTCATTCTTAGGCTGATGTGAACACCAGCTATACCTAGGATGAAGTTTAAGACTCTCATCGGGATCATGAAGAGCAATGACCAAGAATGACCTAATGTCAATACTTGACTCCGATCTCACCTCCTGATTGTCTTGCACAAACACCTTCGGTATCGTTCATTTCATTATCTTTTATACTTTGAGGAACTTCAACCTTAACCGATATAGATCATGTGAGCATCATGAAATCCGGTGTCTTCCCCACACCGAAAAGAGGTGGAGTCACTGGCCAAAGTGAAACCAAAACATGCTAGCTTTATGGGTTCGAACCAAGCTAGTTCCCTATGTTGGCAACATAGTTCAAAGAATAGGAAATTTAAGGAGACCCATACCCACCTTGGTGGACAGTCTCATCTCATGAGATTTATGTAAACCTCCGCCCTTCCTGAAAGAAGGCATCACCACTCATAACTAGCCTATCGGTGCTTAGTTTAAAGTTCCTATTTATATTCAACTCATACATCATCGAAACTTGCTTCTAGCATGAGGTATTCATAGTTTATTAGATGATTTCTCATCTCTTATTTATGTATTAAGTGTGAATTGTCCTTACACTTACATATAGAATGTGATTGAGACTTGTCTCTTAATATTCAACACTCTCTTAGGTGAGTACTTTTGGTGACCTTATATTGGCGTAGGTACAACTTGTTTCACTTGCATTAGCCTTATATTGTGGTGCCACCCTGTTCTTTCTTAACATCTTCTCATTTCATCTTTACTCACCTTTCATTATTTGTTCATCGGTTAACATAGATATGCTCTCTTAGAAATTTTATTTAGTGACATTGATTTTTAGGCGTAGATGCAGCTTGTCTCACTTGCACTAGCCTATCATCATGTAGTCACTCTTTTGTTTACATATTAACTATGAATTCATTCTTAACACTTTCTTTTGGAATATGCTTGACACTTGACTCCTACATCATTCTACACTCCCATAGGTGAGTACGTTTGGTAACATTTACTTAGGCTTGGTTGAGACTTGTCTCACCATTCATCTTAGTCTCTTATCATGTTGTCATTGTTTTCATTAGCATCATAGTATAATATAATTACTCACCTCATTACGTGAATGTTCATTTAATAATCTTACCATTAACTCATGTTCTTACCCAATTCGGGTTGCTCATAATTGACTAAGTGTTTCATGACCATCTAAGTATATGTTGTGTATGACTTATGCATTTTACACATGCAGCCAAGGGACCCAAGTTCAATCCCTAGTGGCTGCATTTTATTTAACTATATGTGAGACTTATGTGTCTCCCAATTTTGGCCAAGAGGACCCATGTTCAAATCCCTTGGGCAGCACTTTATTTTTAATTATTTAAAGAGTTAAGTGTCTCCATAAATTCGGCCAAGAGGACCCATGTTCGAATCCCTTGGGCAGCACCTTATTTTTAATTATTTAGAGTGCTAAGTATCTTCCTAAATTTGGCCAATAGGATCTGGGATCGAATCCCAGGGGCCTCATCTTTTATTACTTTATTTTGGTGTGAGATTTATGTATCTCACACCCTTGGCCAAGGAGCCAAGTTCGAATCCCCCTTCCCTCACTATTTTCTTTTTCTTTTAATTCCAAGCTTCTTTCAACCTGCCCAAGTTCGAATCCCCTCTATCACCCTATTTTGTTTTATTTTATTTTAAGGCTTAACCTCTTAGTATTAGGACCTTAAGAATTTCGAGATTCACTCTAATGGCAACAACTATTCCACTTCATATATATTAGTGACGAGCCGAAACCATATTCATTTAACATAAAGTGTTAATTCACTTTCTTACATTTAGCCTAGTCGTTTAACTCATAGTTTTACATATACTTTTGACCAATTCATTAAGGACTTTACTTTCACTTTCTTATTCATGAACTGTAATAACCCGATAAAATTATTTTTAGAAATTGTCATAAATATTACGATTTTACCCCTTCCGATAGTTGCGTGAGTCAATTTTGATCCTTCGATGAAGTTGGTTTGAAAATCTCTAGAATTATTTGTTAATTACGATTGTTTAAGTAACGGATAGTAATTCATTAATTAATTATTTATAATTAGTAATTAATGGGTCAAGTCCATAATTTAATCAATAACCTTTTTACTTGGCCCATATATTATAAACATGAATCAATATTAGTGGGGTTGATAGTTTATCTCAAAAACTGATCGGGCATACGGCAGAAAAACAAGAAGAGCGAAAACTTAGTGGAATCAGGTAATTTTCATTTAAGATTCTTGGTAAAGGGTATATATAATCATATATAGATCTGTTGTCAGGTGATATTAATTAGTGTGAGGATGATATTGCTGGAAAATATTTTAAAATAAAAATGGGACAAAAATGTTTGTCATTTAGTGGTAGGAATTTAATTGACGGTAAATAGTATTTTTCTAATGTCATAATGTGATCATTGGTATGAATAGATAAGTTTAAGAATTTCATGCTTGTGCCTCATATGGTCTCCGCCGTGCAAGATTTTCGTAACGAGTTAGATCGTGTAGTTGGTAGTTCTTATTTTATTATACGATTACGAATTAACCTTTTGATATATTGGGATAGGGAACTAAATATCAAGTGTTATATTATACAAAAACTATTAGGATTATATTGTTGGGGGGAAATTAAGCTTTAATCCTAGGCTTAAAAATTTAGGAAGGTGATATGTAACGTATGTGTTGGCATCAAAAATTAAGGTTTGAATTAAGGCAATATGGGTATTGTTAGTTTCAAAATCTTATTGTGACTATGTGCTTGAATAGATTATATTGATTTGAAAGCTCAACGAAAGGGGATGACTCAAGTTCCGAAGAGATCATTCGATTGTTTGAGACAAGTGAATTTCTAAACTCTTGCTAAGTGAATGGAATGCGTGTATTTCCTTGTGGTATATGTTTGGGGGTAATGGGACTTGGTGATGAGTTGACTTGTCCACATTGATTAATTCTAATCATAAAAAGGGGTGATAAAAGACAATGAGATTATTTGTTTGTATTTGATGTGTTGAAAATGGTACGCGTACCGGTGTTATAATGGGAAGATTTATTACTATAGAATGCGGATTGTAATCCGAGAATGCCATAACATATGAACATCAACTGATTTAATATTGATTTGATTTATTATGTGTGATTGTGTTCTTTACTGAAACCGTATAATTGTGATAATTGAGGTGATTATATGTCATAGCGACATTTGATTTCTTGAGATGTTGCATCCCCCCTTTATTTGATATCATATTGTACACATGCATTGACATGAGATTGGGTATGAGTAAAGGTCTAAGACGTGGAGATCGTCCGTGTTGAGATCGAGTTATGATTATTTGGGCACGTGGAGATCGTCCGTGCGATTTAAAAGTTATGATTATGATTTGGGCACGTGGAGATCGTCCGTGCGGAATTTGATTGATTTATGATAGTGCGTTGAGATCGTCCGCACAGACACGTGGAGATCGTCCGTGTTGGTATATGAACCTCGCGAGTCCCCCATGGGTCATGAACTCTCGATGTATTTCCGAGGAGTATCATGTATATACGGTTGAGAGAGAAATTGGTATTCTGAGGCATATCACTTCATGGTGTCATATTGATTGTATCCCATGACATTCTTCATTCATGATGATTATGTGTTTTTTTGTAGTTGGGAAGTACTTGATAATTGATTACCTCTATTTGACGAAGTTGATCTTGTGTGTTGCTGATATTGTGAGTGTCTTTTTGTTAAAGTTGTGATTGTTGAATATTGAGTTTGTAGTTGAGAATGTGTAATTTTTTAAAATGATTTTGATGAGATTGGTGCTATGAAAAATGTGAACTGTTAGGTTGGGCTGATTTTATGTAGGTTTTAGTTGTGGAGGTTCGGTTGGTGTGTAAGGAGTACTCGTATTTTATCCCCTTAGCTTGTGTTTAGAAGTTTACTTGTTGGGTACCGTAAGGTTTGGTACTCACCCCTTGCTACTACAATTTTTTTTGTAGGTTACTAGCCCGGACTTTGTGATATTTTCTCTTCTTCTTGTCTGAGGCTTCTTGTGGAGAATTGTGAGGTATCTGCTTGTTATCTCAGCATACCTTCTTACTCCTATTTATGATCTTGTTCTATTCAAGAAACAATGTCATTTGAGATTTTTTTTTTTTCTTGAATCAATTGTAGTACTTTAGAGGCTTGTACACGTGATTATCAGGTTTTAGGGTTTTTATTAAGTTAATTATATTTTATTTCCACACTTTATTGTAATGGTTGAGTGTTAGGCTGACTTGTCTTGGTGGGATAAGACGAGTGCCATCACGTCCATTTTTGGGTCGTGACAACATGGTATCAGAGCCCAGGTTAATAGGTCTCACGTGTGTACAAGCCGAGTCTAAATAGAGTCTCAAGGATCGGTACGGAGACGTCTGTACTTATATTCGAGAGGCTATAGTGACTTTTAGGAAAAACCTTCGCTTTTTGAATCTCTATCGTGCGTCTTTGGTCAAATTTTGTTCTTATTGCTTCATTCTACTCTCTCGATATTTTTTGATGACTCGTGTGTGGTTCCTAATGTGAGTAGTTGATGTCCTGTATGATTTTAATCTTAAATTTGATATTAAGACGGAAGTAATGTACTTATGGAAAAGATGTGTGGTTAGATTTAGAATGTTCAACAATTTGAAAGGTTTGTGCAAGGTTAGTTACCTTAGTGAAAGGAATAGTACATGTGTGGTTCGATAATTGAAAGTGGACAAATTAAATTGATGGCAAGATAATGAACAATGCAACTTGAAAAAAAAACGCAGTAAGAACAATTGTTATAATATGTATGAGTTGCTTAGCGAATGATAAGAATATTGTTGCACCAATTGAGGTCAGATTCTGTTTTGTGGTTTCATAGATTGAGTGTATACCAAAGATGGTTATGATATGACTATTACAATGGTACAAATTCTTATTTTGTTAGAGTTATGTATTTTGTCACTCTTGCTATGGACCTGATCTACAAAGGAATGCATATCACGTTGGATCAGAGACCGAACGAATTTGGTAGTGTAATATAGTTACTTAATGGGCATAAATGTATGGATTATTTGGGTACAATCTTCTAGATAGGTATGATGTCTTCTAGTGGTGGATCTAACAGAGTTTTAGGATGTGGTACTAGTGGTTTATGAAAACGAATACGTCAATTGCTAAATGTGAATACTAACTATTTAAGGATTTATCAATTGTATCACATGCTCATATAATAAGATTTGATGTTGCATTCATATTTGAGAACCCAATGGCTTGTTACTACGACAGAATGAGTTAAGCATTATTTATAAGGAAGTTTTTAGTGGTGGATCCTTGGTACGGTATTGATGTGATTAGATTGTGAACTGTATCCTAAATATTTTAAATGAGTGGTATTCCATCATAAGCTCCATGAAAGTGGATCGATATTAGGCTGAGAAGCTTAAAGGTAAAGGAAGTCTAAATGAATATATTTGTGTGATGGTAACTGAGAATTTTAGTAAGGAAACATGTATAAAGTTGAGTTAGTATTTTGAATTAGATTGGTATAGATGAGTTTGAAATGTCATGTAGATGAAAAGGTTGACTTTGAGATAAGAAAAATGTCTAACGAGCATAACGATAATAAGAAATTGTGGTGAAATCATAATTAAGATGCAACTATATGATAATGATTGTTGGCTAAACAAATTTTGTATGGTAATAACGACTAGCAAGTATCTGATGTGGTGGTTTTTCACTATTTGGTGAGTAATGTGGTTGTATGGAAAGTCTAAGAAAATGTAGAGACATTGCTCGAATAAAATTTAAAGCATCTACAGTCTTAATAAAAAAGTGTGGGATGTAGTGGAGCATTCAAAAAGAGGTGAGAGTAAGTATATTTTTTTGTTATTGCAAAGGCTAAAGAGGTATCTTCAAAGGGATTGAGAACTGGATTTAGAGACATGTGATTTTATTCAATTTGCTTTGGTTATGATAATAATTCCACAACTTCATCATATTCGTTAAAAACTATTGGATAAGACTTGAGAAAAGAATGTATATACGTTCAACTCGAGTGTGATTATAAATTCGATTGTGATTTTGAGTTTTATAATGAGAATGGTTCAAGTTTTAGCGAAGGATATGATAAGATCGATGGAAATGAGATCAATAAAAAGGTAAGATACATGAATTAAAAAAAATCTTCAAAGTATGAGCTAATATTAATAGATAATGGGATTGTGTATCATGATTGGAAAAAAATAATTCAAGATTTTCATGGTGAGTTTAGAATTGTGGTAGTGTGTTTTGTCAAGGTATGAATTGGTAAGGTAAGAAATGTCGATCACATTGAGTATGAAGCATTTGGAAGGACTCAAAAATAATTTGAGTAGTAAATTTGGTTACTTTGATTGTTATACCTAAATGGAATTTCAAGTAATGTTTTGATTTTGAGGATAAGATAAAAATACCATGGGATGTTGGTCAAATGATATGATTGGTAAGCGAGTCGACCAAAGAAACAAGAGTTGATCAATTGAAAAGTTCAAGATACTCAAAATTTTGTGTCATAAGAAGAATTTAAGAGAAACGAAGGAATAAGACCTCTCAAATAGAATCTTGGTTTGAAGTTGAAGGATGTATGAATTTTCATATATAATATCTAATATGACTATGAATGTAATTTGTTCGGTATAGACGTACCAGAAATTTGTCAGCGATTTTTATGAATATAGGGTTTTGATTTGAGTGGGAAAAAAAACAGTGAGGTGTGTAAGATTTTGTGTTGTTATGTGGGTCTAATTTATTAAGATTATGGTAGGTGACTTATGGATACACACTAGTATGAATCTACAGTTATACAAGATTACTGAGGATTTTGAGGGGATTAAAACTAATTTATTGATGGGACAATATAGATTGATATGATGTGTTACATAGGCAATTGATAGTGAGTAGAGGTGATGAGCTAGCTTATAGTATATCGAACAATTGGAGTGATAATGTTTTTTAGGTGTTGGTATGAGGTGTATGATGGTTTGAATATTAGTTGCAATTTGGTATATGAGAAAAAAATATGTGGAGTTGACATTGAGTGTGATTCAATTGTTGTATCTCGATGGTAAAGTAATTTTAGATTTGAAATTAGTGTTATGAGCCTTAGGTGTGACCTGTATTTGTCATGAAATGATTAAATGGAAAGAGAGGAAGGCATAGTTCAAAAGTTTTGGAGGCAATAATGTGTTTGCTAAGAAGACTTTAATACTAGTGATGGTTTGGAGTAAGGTTACTTGTGTTGTTTGGATGTTTGTTAGTATTAAGAATGATGACTTTATTATCGTACTGAGAGAATCTGTGGAGTTTGATAAATCGAGTATGTGTGAGATTGTAATGGGGATTAAACTAGTTGAATTTAGGTGGCCGAAAAAATAATAACTAAAAAACTAATAATTGAGAGATGTAGTCAGATGAATGAAATTTTTTGATATGGACATTATGGAAGAAGTGTTTAGTATTATTCAACCTTGCTACTGTATATTCTTATGTAACCACCTTCATATTGAGCACTATTTGGAGTATGATTCCCTACTTATATTACGCGTGTTTCCACATCTATGGGTGAATTCATAGTCGTGGATCGGATGAACCGATCCTCTTATGTACCTTGATATGATGAGATCCTTGGGCAGAATTGATCATTTCAGTTATGATAGGTTTGGTTTGTTTGGGATAGTTGAAGTATACTAGTGATTCTACTCGCATAACCTTGATTAAGGGAATTTATAGAAGTTCTACCATGGATACTTACATTTGTCTAATAGTCATAATATTCATCTCTTAATCGAGGTCAAGTTTTGAATATGTGTGATTGAATGAAGGCACCATTGGTGTGGCTTTACCGTTTTTAAAGGTTGTCTGCAATACTGAGTACTGCTCTTACCTTTTTTATAAGATTGATAGATATTTTGTATGCTTGGATGTATTGTTTGCTAGGTGATTACTCTATGATTTTCTTCTTCTCTCGTGATGAGTAATCGGTGTCTAAAGATCAGAATTTATAACTTAGACTCGTGAAAGATTGCGTGTGAAAGATTAATCTTGATAAGATCTGTGATGGTTTGTGCATTATGAGTGTGTGGTGATTGATTTAAGTTCATTTCTGGTAGCTATTGATATAGATTCAGAAGGTTATCTTGGTTAGAAAATATTTGTCATGATGGTTGTGTTAAGGTCCAACGGGTTTGAGTTTAGATTGAGTTCATGAGTTAGTGTGTGACGTGATAGTCACTCTTGAGTTATAGAACTTCCGAAGCTTGATTCGAAAGTTCAGTTCATAGTAGTTGTTCTTGATGGAATAGTCTCACAGGGGAGCTCACTTAGGGAAATGAACACGGACTGGTAGGTCACAACTTAGATTTTTGGTAACATTAGTTATTCTTCCTTCTCCTTCTTTATGTTCGAGGACGAACATGATTTTTAGTGGTGGATAATGTAATAACCCAATAAAATTATTTTTAGAAATTGTAATAAATATTACGATTTTATCCCTTCCGATAGTTGCCTGAGTCAATTTTGATCCTTCGATGAAGTTGGTTTGAAAATCTCTAGAACTATTTGTTAATTACGATTGTTTAAGTAACGGATAGTAATTCATTAATTAATTATTTATAATTAGTAATTAATAGGTCAAGTTCATAATTTAATTAATAACCTTTTTACTTGTCCCATATATTATAAACATGAATAAATATTAGTGGGGTTGATAGTTTATCTCAAAAACTGATCGGGCATACGACAGAAAAACAAGAAGAAGAGCGAAAACTTAGTGGAATCAGGTAATTTTCATTTAAGATTCTTGGTAAAGGGTATATATAATCATATATAGATCTGTTGTCAGGTGATATTAATTATCGTGAGGATGATATTGTTGGAAAATATTTTAAAATAAAATTGGGACAAAAATGTTTGTCATTTAGTGGTAGGAATTTAATTGACGGTAAATAGTATTTTTCTAATGTCATAATGTGATCATTGGTATGAATAGATAAGTTTAGGAATTTTATGCTTTTGCCTCATATGGTCTCCGCCGTGCAAGATTTTCGTAACGAGTTAGATCGTGTAGTTGGTAGTTCTTATTTTATTATCAGATTATGAATTAACCTTTTGATATATTGGGATAGGGAACTAAATATCAAGTGTTATATTATACAAAAATTATTAGGATTATATTGTTGGGGGGAAATTAAGCTTTAATCCTAGGCTTAAAAATTTAGGAAGGTGATATGCAACGTATGTGTTGGCATCAAAAATTAAGGTTTAAATTAAGGCAATATGGGTGTTGTTAGTTTCAAAATCTTATTGTGACTATGTGCTTGAATAGATTATATTGATTTGAAAGCTCAACGAAAGGGGTTGGCTCAAGTTCCGGAGTGATCATTTGATTGTTTGAGGCAAGTGGATTTCTAAACTCTTACTAAGTGAGTGGAATGCGTGTATTTCCTTGTGGTATATGTTTGGGGGTAATGGGACTTGGTGATGAGTTGACTTGTCCACATTTATTAATTCTAATAATAAAAAGGGGTGATAAAAGACAATGAGATTATTTGTTTGTATGTGATGTGTTGAAAATGGTACGAGTACCGGTGTTATAATGGGAAGATTTATTACTATAGAATGCGGATTGTAACCCGAGAATTCCATAACATATGAACATTAACTGATTTAATATTGATTTGATTTATTATGTGTGATTGTGTTCTTTACTGAAACCGTATAATTGTGATAATTGACGTGATTATATGTCATAACGACATTTGATTTCTTGAGATGTTGCATCCTCCCTTTATTTGATATCATATTGTAGACATGCATTGACATGAGATTGAGTATGAGTAAAGGTCTAACACGTGGATATCGTCCGTGTTGAGATCGAGTTATGATTATTTGGGCACGTGAAGATCGTCCTTGCGATTGAAAAGTTATGATTATGATTTGGGCACGTGGAGATCTTCCGTGCGGAATTTGTTTGATTTATGATAGTGCGTTGAGATCGTCCGCACAGACACGTGGAGATCGTCCGTGTCGGTATATGGACCTCGCGAGTCCCCCATGGGTAATGAACTCTCGATGTGTTTCCGAGGAGTATCATGTATATACGGTTGAGAGAGAAATTGATATTCTGAGGCATATCACTTTATGGTGTCATATTGCATTGCATCCCATGACATTCTTCATTCATGATGATTAGTGGTAGTTGGGAAGTACTTGATAATTGATTATCTCTATTTGACAAACTTGATCTTGTGTGTTGCTGATATTGTGAGTGCCTTTTTGTTAAAGTTGTGATTGTTGAATATTGAGTTTGTAGTTGAGAATGTGTAATTTGTTAAAATGATTTTGATGAGCTGGGTGCTATGAAAACTGTGAACTGTTAGGTTGGGCTGATTGTATGTAGTTTTTAGTTGTGGAGGTTCGGTTGGTGTGTAAGGAGTACTCGTATTTTATCCCCTTAGCTTGTGTTTAAAAGTTTACTTGTTGGGTACCGTGTGGTTTGGTACTCACCCCTTGCTACTACAATTTTTTTTGTAGGTTACTAGCCCAGACTTTGTGATATTTTCTCTTCTTCTTGTCTGAGGCTTCTTGTGGAGAATTGTTAGGTATCTGCTTGTTATCTCAGCATACCTTCTTACTCCTATTTATGATCTTGTTCTATTCAAGAAACAATGTCATTTGAGACTTTTTTTTTTCTTGAATCAATTGTAGTACTTTAGAGGCTTGTATACGTGATTATCAGGTTTTGGGTTTTTTATTAAGTTAATTATATTTTATTTCCACACTTTATTGTAATAGTTGAGTTTTAGGCTGACTTGTCTTGGTGGGATAAGACGAGTGCCATCACGTCTATTTTTGGGTCGTGACATGAACATCACGATTTCTTTTGCATGTTAAACACACAATATTGCATAACACATGATTCACCATTTTCTTCAAGTTAACAGTAACAATACAATTACGGAAAACATCATGTTTTGTGCACATATGACATTCAACATTAGGACGTACATAACAAATCATAAACATCCTGTAACATACATTACACACAACCACAAACATTCCAAAATCATCTACCAGAAGTCATACCAACGCATGCATCAATTCGTTCATAGATCTAATGACAGGGGCATGCAACGGGGGACAACCTTAGTTTTTCGATTAGATTTAAACTGAACCTTAGGGGACTCTTGGAAAAGAGACCAAGAGAGAAGAAAATCCATACCTTTTCAGCCTTGACAACCAGCCACAACCACACGCCCCAGCCCACACACAAACCTTTCTTTCGAGCTTTGATTCTTGTTTGCAAGTGAAGTTCTTTACTTAAAACACTTAGGCATACGAATTCTCCATTTTGCTTTTGATGGATGCAGCCAAGAATACGTTTAGAACAGTGAGTATACATTTATATTTTGTTTTTGAAGTGTGGGATAAAGCTGAAAATGTTTTTAGGAGTAAATTAAAGAATTAAGAGTGGGCAAGAAGCACACTCCTAGTGGGAGTTGTGTGCCCCCTTTTGTGGGAATTGTTGTTGACTTATTAAACACAATTTAAATGGTAACAAAATCAGATTATAATTATATATTAAGTTACTATGATGCCCCTCTCTTTAATCATTTAATTCTTGCCTCATTATGCTTCCAACTCGGTTCAAACCCGAGTTGTGGAGGTAAGGTCAATCTCGGGTTTGACCACCAAGATTTGACTTATTTTGACTAATTAATATCTTTATGTAATTAATTAAATATCAGCTTAGGGTAATTTCTGTACTACCCCTAGCCCCAAAATTACCTTTATACCCCTAGAACCCTTAAAACCTAGGACCAACCCTCTAAGTCCGGTTAAGACTCATCCGGGTGAATTCTAGTATTCGGGTACACTACATGGCTGGAACCAACTCTGCCTAGCTCAACTAACTCACCAAGTTGGTTGGCTTGGCTGGTGCATAGGTTCAGAGGTCTGGTTCCACGCGCATCAATCCGTGTGAACCCGATCTAACCTAGGCATTCTAGATACGTTTAGGCCTTACTTAGCATAGTCATTTTCGGGTTGTCGCATTACTAGTATATATGATATTCCTAGTATAAAACCACAAAATTATACTACTCGTTCGAAATAATTGTATTCTTTGATAAAAAAATGTCACTTAAAATATTGTGATTATTAATGAAAAGATATGTCTATTAAAATAAATTTATTTATATAGACATGAACATTGGTGAAAAGTGATCTTTTATGTTTGTGTTGTAAAAAAAACATTTGGATCATATTGCCCTTATTAATCCTATAAGACTATAGTCATGGGACATTTCTTTAACAAATTGAATGGTATGGAAAGATCCTTCTGAAAAGGACATTTGACAAGATAATGATATTGAAATGATGTTTGTATTTGACAAAGTTATAAAAAAGTAAAGAACAAAATATTTGTAAGAAAAAGTTACCTCACGGAAGGTCTTTTCAAATTCAGTATTTCTTTCTGTTCTTACTTCCTAGAATCAAACTATTTGGGACTTGAACGCTTGAGACATGTCAATTATAAAACCTTGCAAAAATAGATCAACTTAAAAGATTTGCCTAACTATTAGTGCAATAAATCAAAATGTCAAGTGTGTGTGTGGAAAGAAATTCTAATTCCTTAGAATTAATTTACAATGACATTTATGATATGAAGTTAACATCATCTCGTGGTGAGAAAAAATGCTTCATAGATTTTATTGACAATTGCAGTATATACTGTTATGTCTATTTATTGAATGCTAAGGATGAAGCAATAGAAACATATAGACAATATAAAATTTTACCGACATAGACTGTCGTAATTGGAACCCACACTAACTACTCGGTGAGAGAACTGTTACTACCATCCAACCAAAGCAAGAAATCTAAAACTAAGGCAATTAAGTTACAGAATAAAGTTAAATAACTAAGTTAAGTTCCATTACTAAATCAAGATCTAACGACTAACTAACATTGCGGAAGATAAACCTAGAATCTAAAAGTCAATGTACTAAAACTAAAAACAACAATCAACTCTAACAAAAAATTCTATTGAACTATTTAAAATAAAAGTCTAAGTCCACAAATATTGGATGTAGACAAGGAGAATTCCATGGAAGCCCGAACGAAGTGGCTCACCCTTGAACCCGAAGCGCTCACTAATCTCCTAAGCGAGGGCTATCAACACCCGCGTGAAGATGTCTGTACTCAACAAAAATAAGAATCAGTGCAGGATCACTATACAATCAATATGGACTGGTAGGATCACACAGCTATTCCACTAGTGTAACATAACAAGTCAAGCAACATTATAATATCATGCATATATATCAATATATTCAATATCATCATAAGAAGTCAACAACACATTTCACATGCTTAATCACATAGTTTGTCCTCTTACGGAAGCCAAAGCCAAACTATTAGCATACCCAAACGTGGCAATCCAATCCAAAGTTAGCATGCCATAACGTGGCAATTCGATCCAAAGTTAGCATGCCGGCACGTGGCAATCCGATCCAAAAGTTAGCATGCTGGAACGTGCCAATCCGATCCCAATCAAACATCACAATAATATATCAAGATCACACATTTAAATCATGATTTATTTCAACCTCTATGATCAAAATTGCAACATGCACACATATATATACAAGTATTACAATGACAAGAGAACAAGTATATATCACACGATCATATAAATCACAACCATCACATACCTTGAAACAAGCTTAGAACCCTATGAAACTTGATACTTCCCTTTTCGGATTTGTTCCTCTTTTTATTGGTCTACAAACAATCAATATATACAACAATTAATAAATAAATAACTAGTTTCCTGGAATTCTAACAAATTCATGAGCCCAAGGTCAAGCTCATGACCCCAACTAGCCAAATAGGGTTGTTTCCACCATGAATTCTATTAAGAAATCCTTCCCCATCAATTATGACCCCTTCTAAAACGTTCTCCTGATTGAAAAACGAAAATGGGGAGTGAAAAGCTTACCTTTAGTCTTAAGAATGGTGGAAAACGAGTTGAAATAACCCAAGGTTCTCTTCTTAGCTCTAAATGTCAAAAAGTGCCAAATAAGGTCGACTAGTGATTTTATTTACGAATTAAAAACCCGTCATCCCACAAAAATGGCGCCCATCCCTCTACAGCGACATCGCTACAGCGGCACCAATCCCCCTACAGACGCACTATTTGAACTAGTGATCTCCGTTTTAAAAAATCCCATAATTCGTATAAATCAATCTCCGCATCGTCCACTATTGGGGCACCAATCCCACTGCACCGGCACGAAGTGAGGTAATTCGTATAAATCAATATCCTATGGTATTTTCAATTTCCCCCTTTCACATCATACTCTTAACCCGCTACGCTCTGAAAATACCCTTAATGCAATGATCGATTCCCGGAGGTCTATTTATCCAAATTCAATTATGTAAAGTCGTACGGGTTCCTTAATGATTTATCTAACCGATTATGTTATCAAATTCATATTTACTCCATCCGATTGCTATCATATTTCCCTACACCTTGATGACTTCAATTTTCTCCAAATCTGGATAAGGTTGGGAAAATCCTAATACTACGAAAAAGTATTTCGGACCCCAATTTTTTTTCGTTGGTATTTCTATAGTGATGAAATCCAGTCGTTACAATAGAAACCAATTTACACATCACTCGTCCCCGAGTGATCAACTTAGAAAGGTAGACTAAAAGGGAACAATGTAGTACCTGATTCGACAAACAATTGGGGATATTTGTCTCGCATGTCCTTGTGAGTCTCCCAAGTAGCTTCCTTCACTGTAAGATGTTTTTATTGAACCTTCACAGACTTAATCTCCTTAGTCCTCAACTTACGAACATCACTATCTAGAATAGCAATCAGTTCCTCCTCATATTAGAGATCTTTGTCTAGCACTATAGAGTCCCACTTAATGATAAAGTGATTGTCTCCATGATATCTCTTCAACATAGACACGTCAAATACGGGATGTACATCGGAAAATTTAGGAGGTAGCGACAATCTATACACCACTGATCCTACACATTCAAGAATCTCAAAGGGGAAAATATAGCGCGCACTCAACTTACCCTCTTACCAAACTCATCATCCTTTTCATGGGTGACACCTTTAGAAGGACATTCTCATCCGTGTAAAATTCCATATCTCTTACCTTGTGGTCTGCATACTTTTTTTGTCTACTCTGCGCCGCTAGAATTTTAGTTTGAAAGTTCCTCACCTTATCTTGAGCATCTTTCACTAAGTCAATCCCCAAAGATTTCACATCTCCGACTCGAACCAAACTATGGGTGATCTACATCCTCTCTCATATGACGCCTCAAATGGTTCCATATCGATCCTTGAGTGATAAATGTTATTGTAATAGAATTCACATAGTGGTAAAAACTTATCACAATGCCCTACAAAGTCAATCACACAAGCTCTCAACATGTCTTCCAACACAGTCCTCTCTCATTGTCCATCCATCTAAGGATGAAATGTTGTACTAAAAGTGAGTTGCATTCCCAATTCATCATGCAACTTCCTCCAAAACATGGTGAGATGATGGAAAGGGGCACACCATTCAACCTCACTATATCCTTTACATAAATCTTAGCCAATTGTTTAACATTGTAATCTACCCTTACCGGAATAAAGTGGGATAATTTAGTCAATCTATCAACCACAACCCAATAAAATCAAACTTCTCTAAGGGCTTGGGGTGGCCAACCACAAAATCTATAGCTATTCTTTTCCACTTCCATTCCGGAATCGACATTCTTTGGAGTAAACCCGCAGGCATTTGATGCTCATATTTACTTGTTGACAATTTTGACACTTCGCCATGAACTCTGCATCATCCCTCTTCATACCCGGCCACCAATAGACTTACTTCATATCTCTATACATCTTCGTTACACCTAGATAAATAGATTAGCGCGAGTCATGAGCTTCTGCCAACAACCTTGGAATCAAATCCTCCACTATTGGAATACCTATTCTACCTTTGTAGTTGAGTACACCATCCACATCCTGAGTGGTTCCTTGAGACTTACTTATCGCAATCTTTGATCTAAGCACATCTAAATCCCCATCTTCAAATTGCTTGGCATTAATTTCCTCTATGAACATGGACTTAGCTTCAATACTAGCTAATAATCCACCTTTTTCGGAAATACCCAACTGCACGAATTGAGATTCTAAGGTTTGAATTTCCATAGACAAAAGACCCTTGTTTCCACTCAAGTAAGCTAAGCTACCCATACTTACCTCTTTCCGAATCAAAGTGTATGCCACAACATTTGCCTTACCCGGATGGATTGAATAGTTACATCATAATCCTTGAGTAATTCCAACCATCTTCGCTGTCTCAAGTTCAAATCCCTGCAAAGTACGATGATCAGTCAATACCTTACATTTAATTCCATGAAGATAATGTCGCCAGATCTTAAGAGCAAATACCACCGCCGCCAACTCTAGATCATGTGTGGGGTAATTTCTATAGTGCACCTTTAATTAACGTGAGGCATAAGATATAACATTCTTATCTTGCATCAAGACAACACCCAAACCAGAATGTGAAGCATCATAATAAACAATGAAATTCCTACCCTCAACCGACAATGTTAGGATGCGCACGGTGGTCAAAAGAGTCTTAAGCTTTTGGAAGCGCTCCTCATATTTTTCTACCCATCAAATGGTACCTGCTTTTTTGTAAGATTGGTCAAGTGAGTAGCGATTGAAGCAAGATTCTTAACAAAACGACAATAGTAACTAGTAAGATCACCAAACTAGGTCGTACCCAATTCTCAACCGCTTTAAACTTTTGGGAATCTACCCTTACCTCTTCTTTTGATACCACATGCCCCACAAATGCAATCGACTTCAACAAAATTCTCACTTGGAAAATGTATATCACTTTTGCTTTCCAAGAACATCCAAAACAGTACGTAAATGGTTAGCATGTTCTTCTTCTTTCTTTAAATACACCAAAATACCATAAATAAAAACGATCACGAACGAATCAAGGAAAGGATTGAACACTCCATGCATCAAGCTAATGAAAGTTGCAGGCGCATTGATCAACCTGAAAGACATAACCAAAAACTCATAGTGCCCATAACGAGTCCTAATCATCATCTTGGATATATCTTCGTACCGAATCTTCAATTGATAATACCCCGATCTTAAATCAATCTTAGAGAAGACTGTTGCACCTTGCAATTGATAAAAAAGATCATCTATTCTAGGCAAGGGGTACCTATTCCGATTAGTGACCTTATTCAATGGTCGGTAATCTATACACATTCTCATGCTATCATATTTTTTCTTAACAAATAAACCGGAGCACCCTATGGGGAAGCACTAGGACGAATAAAACCCTTATCAAAGAGCTCTTGTTTTTTAGCCTTAAACTCTCTCAATTCTGCTGGAGACATTTGATACGGAGGAATTGTAATGGGGCGCGAACCAGGGTCTAAGTCAATACAAAAACCTATGTCTCTATCCGAAGGCATGCCTGGGCAATCATTTGGGAAAACTTCATCTATCTCAGACACCATAGGAATCGACCCAATGGATGGAGCTTTAATCTCAACATCCCTAACATAAGCCAAATAAGCTAAACAATCTTGTTCTACGAGTTTACTATTCCGAGTAGAGGATATAATCTTAGCTTGCTTAAGCTTGTAGACCCTTTCCCACTCTAATTTTTCCCTTCCTGGAATTTCTAGAGTCCCAAACTTAGTATTACAATTAAGCACATCATAATAGGGAGGCAACCAAGTCATGCCTAAGATAATATCGCAAGACATGTCCAAAATCACCAAATCACTCCAAGTCTGAAATCCTATAAACAAGATAGGAAAAGCACGATAGACATTAGTGACTATGACTGACTCTCCAATCGGGGTAGAAACATGTATAGGGGCATCAACGACATCACATATCATCTCAAAATCATCGGCAAAACTCAGACACATAAGAATAGGTAGAACCCGATCAAACAACACATTAGCCATCCGATCACAGACAAGAATAGTACTTGTGATCACTGCATTGGATGCCTCTGACTCATTTTTCCCCAAAAAGACATAACACTGTTCTTTATCATCCACATGAGACACTTCCTTTCCTATTTAAGCATTACGTCTACCTCCATTACCATTTCCTCTACCTCCACGACCTCGCTGATTTCCTCCTCGACCAACTTGTGGACGACCTCTACCATTATTACCATTCCCCATGGGCATAATTACTCGAAAAGGCTGTTGTACAGACTCAAAAAATTACGGTTGTGGGCAGTCTTTTATTATGTGTCCAATTTTCCCACAATCAAAGCAAGTGCAACCGCTAGATGGTCTGCTACCTGCCACATGCACAATACTCTAACTAGATGAAAAATTATTAGATACAGTCCCCAAATAGTTACTTGTAGAGGAAGGCATGGCAGACTAAATTTGCTTGGCTGCGAGGGTAGGTCGGCCAGATCCTCTAGCATAGGAGCCCTGAAAATTTCCAGAATTCTTGGCCCTCTTAGCCAACGCCTTAACATGAACTCTCTCTTCACCCCCTCCACTTTCTTGACGTAATCAGTCACCTCATTGAAACTCTTTCCTGCAGAAGTCATGTGGAAAGATAACACTTGTAGCTTAGAATCCAAACCTTTGACAAATAACCGAATCCTCTCCTCTTCCATAGTAACCAATGTTGTAGCGTATCTCGATAAGGCATGGAATTTTTAGCCTCATAAGCAGCTACTGACATACTACCCTACTCTAAGGCCATCAACCCATCCTTCTTGCGATCTCTCAAAGTCTTGGGCACATACTTCTCTAAAAATAATGCATGAAACTAGATCCAAGTTAGTGGAGGTAATGTAGTGGATCTATATTCCATATAAGCTCTCCACCATTGTTTGGACTCACCTTGAAGTTGAAAAGACATGAACTCAGCCCCATGTTAGTGCACAAAACCAAATTTATGAAACCTCTCATAACAATCCAAGATGAACTCTTAAACATCTTCAGTCTCAAAACCAAGAAATACCGAATGCTTAAGTTTTTGAAACTTGGTCAACATATCGTGCTCAATACTCCATCCCAGACCCTATAAAAGGACAAAAGAAGGCATTGTTACTTCCCACTTCTCCCATCATGGGCACAGTCTTAGATACCTGAGGATTCGCAGGGACATGGGTAGGTGGAATCATCCCCAGAGCAGCCAACCCTTTCAAAAATGACCTGATCTGCTGAGATAACACCGTATCAATTAGAGGGATCCCTGCAGCCTCAACTTGCACTCCTTTATCATTTTCAACCTCCTCAACATTCTCAAACTCTAGTTCCTCTTCTATCTTCTCATTGTGTACTAGTAGGTTCCCATTTACCGGAACATTTTCAATGGACACCTCCTCCATAGCAGACACCACCTCCCAAGACCTCTTCCTCAAGCTCTTCCTCTACCTCTGCCTCGGCCGCGACCCCTTGGTGCGGGTTCCTCCACTAGAGCATTAGCAGGATCTATGGTCTTAACACCATTATACCTAGTATGACCCATCTCTGGATAAAAGAGTGAAAGAAGTTATATATCAATTTGAATCGACAGATGCCAATTGGAATCAAGTTATAGCATGAAGAAGACAAGAGAAAAAAGAGATTTCTTAAAGTTCTATAGCCTTTCGAATAAAAGTAAAGGCATCCTCGTACCATTCCGCGAGACTCTATTAGACTCATTTTGATACATCGAGATCAGCGAACCTAGGCTCTATTACCAACTTTTTCACGACCCATACCATTGTAATTGGCACCAACACTAACTACTCGATGGGAGAAACATTACTACCATCCAACCAAAGCAAGAAATAAAAAACTAAGACATTTAAGTTATAGAATCAAGTTAAATAACTAAGTTAAGTTCCATTACTAAATCAAGATCTAACAACTAACAAAAAATGCAGAATATAAACCTAGAATCTGAAAGTCAATGCACCAAAACTAGAAACAAAAACCAAGTCTAACAAAGAATTTTGTTGAACTATTTAAAACAAAAGTCTTAGTCTAGAAGGTTGGACATAGACAAGGAGAATGTCATGGCAGCCCGAACAAAGTGGATCACCCTTGAACTCGAAGCGATCACTGATCTTCTAAGCGAGGTCTGTCAACAGTCGCGTGAAGATGCCTTATACCCAATAAAAATAAGAATAAGTGCAACATCTAAACAAAACCACTGTTACTTGCAGGAACACGCGGCTATCCCACTAGTGTAACATAACAAGTCATTATAATATTAGACATATATATCAACATATTTAATATCGTCATAATGAATTAATAACACATTTCACATGCTTAATCTCATAGTTTGTCCTCTCACAGAACTCAAGCCCAAACTGTTAGCATGCTAAAATTTGGCAATCCGATCCAAATCTAGCATGCCATCATGTGGCAATCTGATCCCAAAAGTTAGCATGTCGGAACGTGGATCACAATAATACATCAAGATCACATATTTAAGTCATGATTTATTTCAACCTTTATGATCAATATTGCAACATGCACACATATACGGGTATTATAATGATGAGAGAACAAGTATATATCACATGATCATAGAATCACAACCATCACTTGCCTCAAAACAAGCGTGGAACCCTAAGACACATGATATTTCCCTTTCCAAATTCTTTCGGCTTGTTCTTAGTGTACAAACAATCAAAAATATAAGATAATCAATAAATAAATTACTAATTTCCTGGAATTCTAACAAACTCATGAACCCTAGGTCAAACTCATGCCCCCTACTAGCCAAACTAGAGTTGTTTCCACCATGAATTATAACAAGAAACCCTTTCCCATCAATTATGATCCATTCTAAAATGTTCTACAGATCGAAAAACTAAAATGGGGAATGAAAATCTTACCTTTAGCCTTAAGAAAGGTGGAAACAAATTGAAATTGCCAAAGGGTCATTTCTTACCTCTAAAAGTCAAAAATTGTCAAAAAAGGTCGACTAAGGGTTTTATTTATGAATTAAAAACCTGTCATCATGCTAGAGTGGTGCCCATCCCGCTACAACGACACCAATGCCCCTGCAGCGACACTTTTTGAACCAGTAAGCTCCATCTTGAAAAATCCCAAAAATCCTATAAATCAATCTTTGCCTCATCCGCTACAGCAGCACCCATTTCGCTTTAGCGGCGTCGCTACAACGGTACGAAGCGAAACAATGAGCTCCTAAGGGATTTTCAATTTCCCCCTTTCACAACATACTCTTAACCCACTACACTCTAAAAATACCCTTAACGCTACAATCGTTCTCGGAGATCTATTTATCCAAATTCAATTCCGTAAAGTCGTACAGGTTCCTTAAGGAATTATCTAACCTATCATACAATCAAATTACTATTTACTCCACCTGAATACTACCAGATTTCCCGACACCTTTATGACTCTGATATCCTCCAAATCTGGACAATGTTGAGAAAATCCTAATATTATGAAAAAGTTTTTCCGGCCCTGATTTTTCTTCGTTGGCATTTATATAACGACGAAACTCATTCGTTACAAACATTGAAGTTGAATATTAGTTGGATAAAAAGATTGTCATGATTAGAAGTGGTAGATGTGGACAATATGAATATTCTTTTGCTAAAATATATTTAGAAAATGGAATCATCCATTTAATGATTGCACATTCTCACCTCAATCTAATGATATTGTTGAAAAGGAAAAAACTAAATTTTGAAGGAAATGATGAATGTCCTATGTATTACCACAAAATTTGTGGGGAGATACTATTATTATAGCAAAAGAGAGCAACAAAAAATTTGTATGTTTGGAAAGAGAAACATAAAAATTTTTGTTTGTTAACAAAGGAAGAAACAAATAGAGCATCTTTTTTGGTTAAGAAAGGGAGCAACAAAAAAGTTTTATTTGTTCAAACTTTGTGGTATCCTTATAGAAAATTGTTAGTCGTCCCTTAAAGTATATACAAGAAATAACTCTTGAAAGATAGTGATATAAGAATTTCCAATACAGTCTATTCCATATGAGAAATGGAAATGAGGGAACTATTCCCAAATGGGACAAAATAGGACCTAAGAATGTGGATTGTATGTTTATTGGATATGCTACAAATAGGAAAGCATGTTGATTTATGGTTCATAAGTCTGAACCGTTGGATAGACAAGAAAAGGGTCTAAATAACCTTGGGAAGAACCAAAGGAGAATGTACTTAATAAAGAGATTCAGAGACGTAGTAAATATCAATGGACAAATTACTTTCTCCAGGTTTTATTTTGTAATATTTCTTCTTGAAAATAAGTTCATATAGTTGAAGAAGATATGTCTTTTGTGGACTCATACTTTTTGGAAAGAGACCGTCAATAGTAAGATAGATTCAATCTTGAGTAACCATACTTGAGATTTTGTTGATCTTCCTCCAGGTTTTAACTTTTGTATTCAAAGTGGATCTACAAAAGGAAAAGAAAATTGATGAAACCATTGACAAATACAAAGCAAGACTTCTTGTCATAAGCTTTAGACATTAACAAATACTTGATTATTTTCACATATAATAGTCTCTAACTAGGATTACATCAATTTAGATGTTAATTGCGCTAGTTGCGAATTTGTCAAAATGGATGTGAAAACATTTTTTTGGAGAAAGAAATTTACATGGAACAACCCGAGGGCTTTGTCGTTCCTTGTAAAAAAATGTGTGAAAACTTGTTTAGTTACTTTATGGACTGAAAACAACCGCCCAGATAATGACGTGCAAAGTTTGACCAAACTATATTGACGAATGAATTCTAGATTAATGAATGTGATAAATGTTGTATATTAAAGACATTCCAAATCACAAGGTCATTACTTGTTTTTATGTTGATGACATGTTGATCATCAAAGAGACATATCTGGCATAAATGCTACTAAGCAGATGCTAGAAATTAACTTCAATATGAAAGAAATTGAAGATATTGATGTGATTGACAAGGTACTTGACAAGTTCAAGTAGTTTGATTTTAATATTGACTAGACTCCAATAAATGTGAGCTTTGTACTTTAAAAGAATGAAGGAAAAAGTGACTCACAATTGAAATATGCTACATTATTGAGAAGTATGATATATACCATTATGTGTACACGATTAGATATAGCATGTACTATTAGTAAACTGAGTCTGTTCACAAGTACTATCAATCAAACTCATTGGATGACAATGAAAATAGTTTTAGAGTATTTAAAAATACTTTAAAACTATTGTATCACATTCGAACTAATATATAACAATATTGGAAGCAAATAGTGATGCAAATTGAATCATCAGGTCAAATAAAGTAAAATCCACGAGTGGATATGTATTTACTTTTGGTATGGAGGAGCGGTCTCTTGAAAATCCTCCGAACAGAAATGTATCGCTTGCTCTACTATGAAATCTGAGTTTATCACTCTAGATAAGGCCAGTGAAGAAGTTGAATGACTCCAAAAAAATTTGAAAGATTTTTGGCCCTAACTTTTAGCTCTAGTATGCATATATTGTGAGAGTTAATTTGCGATAGATAGAGCATGGAGTATGATGTATAACGAAAAGTCTCTTCATATATGACATTGACATAATATAGTTAAAGAACTACTCTCTAGTAGAATTATCATAATTGACTATATTAAGTCAAAGGATAATGTGTTGGATCCACTTATAAAAGACCTAACTAGAGAGGGAATTGATAGATTATCAAAGGGAATAAGACTATGGACGAGGACAAGTCATTGTGGAGGTAAATCTACCTAGACGACTGGAGATCCCAAGATCTAGGTTCAAGGAGATCAAACAAAGTCTTTAATGATGGTTCAACATTGTCAAAATATTTTTATGGTCAATTCTCATGATAAGACAATGTTATGTAACAAGGATAAAGGCATTAAGACTTTTTAATGGTTTCTAAGTTTGATATAGGGTATATCCAATGGTGTATCTACATGATAATAATTTACAAATCACCTATGTAAGTGTGAAGTTTAATCCGCTTCAAGGGGAATCCGGTAAAGCCAATTCTCTACGCACTTATAAACCAAGACGTGTTCATGGCTGAAACGAATAAAACAATGAGAACCAAAAATAGTTCAAGGGTTGATTGTGTGATTTATGTTGTCTAGGTATACACCAATGCTTGACGATTCAAATATATAAAATCTACTGATAGACCGAGTATATCTGATATATGTTCACTATGGAAAGTTCAAACGGAAACCCACTTATCCAGAGGCAATCAATCCTTACTTACAAATCACACATTATTTCATGTATATATTTTAGCAATAGTCATTCCCTATTCATGTGGGGGATTTTGGGTTCTAAAGGTGTGAACAAGAAAAGTTGTGTATTTTCTAAAGGGTTGTGACCGTTCGAAAGGTTATGCCTTTTTCAAAGAGTTGTGACCTTTTAGAAAGGTCGTCTTATTTCCAAAGAGTTGCGACCTTTACCCTTTGTTAGCTATAAATAGAGAGTTTTTTCTCTCATTTTTCTACATTGAATTTTCCCCTTCTTTTGCATACATTTCTTATAAAATAAAATCGATCGATCGTGTCTGTGAGTGTGATTCGTTGCTGTCATTTTGAGTTTGTGATATTATCGAAGTTTGAGGTATCACTACTTATTTAAAGTTAATATTTTTTTCTTGGGAGGAATTAATCTGCAACCTCGGGTACTTGAGGGGGTTAATATTGTTAAGAACACACCGTGGGTTCTGTGGACTCGGATAGTTCTTTGTGTTTTTTTGCATCTTTTATTATTTCAGGTTTGATAATCTGAATATAGGAGATAACATTTGTGTCACGTGCATCCACCTTAGTGGATTTAACATAGTCGTCGAGTCCGTCTAGAAAGCCTTTAAAATACGACATAGACGTCGAGTCCGTCTAGAAAGCCATTAAAATAAGTTAGTCAAATGAATAAAAATTAATACTCCAATTATTTTACTAAATATATTTGTTTACCGTCCGATCTCAAATTGTATGATTCTAGCCTTAATTTGCTACAAAGCAAATTTTTCAAAAAGTTTAAGCACTTGTATAAAATCTTCACGAATTATGCACATTTTATTTCATCTTGATGAGATACTTAAGACGCTCTCCTTGAATTTGATGATCCTATTAAATAAAAAATTTGTCCATTTTCAAAAATCTCATTTTTTTAAAATTCTTTATTAAAAAATTCTCTCCCACGCCAACCAACCACAACCAAAATATATTAATTTTTTAACTATTTAATTGAAGTTAAAAACTAAAAAAAGATGGGTGAAAACAAGTGTGATTGCTTTTTTGATTTTCTAAAAGTAAAAATAGATACTTCACAAAACCGCGCACAGTTGATTTTATATTTTTTACCTTGATGAAATATTTAAGTAGCTATTTTTAGATTTGGTATTTATTATTCAAAAAAAGTTTTATTTCAGAAGCTACATTAAGATCATCATTTTGTGAATTAGATAGACCCAACATTTTTTTGTGTTAAAAGATTTCAAAACTAAATAAAGCGACCGATGTTTGCAGTGTAAAAAAGTTTGAAAGCAATAAAAACACACATTATTTTTGTTAAAAAATCCAAAAGCAAGCAAACAACCACATTATTTATGTTAATAATATGAAAGCAAGTAAGAGCAACATTATTTGTATCAAACACATCGGAAGCAGAAAGAAACCCACATTATTTGAGCTAAAAACTTTGAAAGCAGACAAAGAGACCCCACATAAATTGTGTTAAAAATTTCAAAAGCACACAAAGAAGCATTACTTTTACTAGTCTGAAAAAGTTGTTATGTAATTTGATATTATAATTCTTTAAGCCAGAACAGTCTCATACTAGTATTAATGTGACCACCTATGTTTGTAACGATGCATAGTATTATATAAAGTAGGAAATAGGAGTAGTTATCTAGTCAGAAAAAACCGAGTTATTGTTTTACAACACTAGAACCCCCCCCCCCCCGCCCCCTCCTTCACCTTCACCACAACCACGACGCCTAAAAACACAAACTATCAATTTTTGACATTTTAGGAATTTTATTATACTATCTGTAAATTGAATCAAATAGGAACAAGAACTTTATTTATCCTCGAGGTTTAGATAAATTCAGTCACTTTCATCTCAACAAACAAGTAATCATACAACAATTTACATTGATCATTGTTTAAAACTTATATTTTATTTCTTCATATATGTAAAAAGTTTTACTCAAAAGTACTTTTATTTAATAATATTAATATTATTTACAAAAACGTGTATTATATATTTATGCATACATGTGCAATGCACGTGCTGAGAACTAGTAATTCAATGCTTAAATATCAAAATTTTCTATACAATTAAATTTACAAGTTCTATATTTTTTTTAAAAAAAGCATACAAATCTATTTTTTTTTTACAACAACTAAACAAGAGAAAACACAAACTTCGAGCGTAAAGTTAAATGAATGTCATCTTTTTTTAGGATCAGCTATACCCCACATTTTTTTGTAATAAAAACTCCAAAAGCAGAAATCCACCGTTATCAGTGTTAGAAGCTTCGAAAGCAGACAAAGAGAACCCATATTATTTTTGTTAATCAAAAGCAAGTAAAAAACTACGTTATTTGTGTTAAATAGTTCACAAGGAGAACATAGAGCCTTTTTTATTTGTATTAAAGAATCAAAAGCAAATAAAGAAACCTCATATAATCCGTATTAGAAACTGAAGAATCAAACTAAGAAAACACATGCTATTTGTGGTAAAAACACCAAAAGTAAGCAAGGAGCCACATTATTTATTTTAGAAACTCTGAAATCTGACATAGAGATCCCACATTATATTTGTGTTAATAATTTCAAAAGAAGACAAAGAAGGAATTGCTTTTGCTTGGTTGAAAAAGTCATCATGTAATTCTTTAGGCCAGAATAATCTCATGCTAATAGTAATGTGGTCACTTTAATTTGTAACGATACATATATTATATAAATAAATAAATTATAGTAGTTTTTTTATTTAAAAAAATACTTTGAGCTTTTTTTTGAAAACACTAGAACCCCCTTGACAGTTCAAAATTTCAAACTATCAACCTTGGACAGTTCAACGATTTTTGTGTATTTTCTATAAACTAAAAAAGAATTTTATTTTACAAAGGGTGTATGTGTAAAATTCATCCTTTTAGATATCGAAAAAAGATTCAATAATTTTGATCTCAACAAATGAGTGACAATACGACAATCCACAATGATCTTTCATTGAAACTTGCACTTTATTTTTTCATATATGTAAAATTATTTACTCAAAAGAATTTTATTTTATAATATTGTGTATTATATTATTACGCATACATGTTCAACGCACATGCAGAAAATTAGTATTATATAAAATACTACAATGTCATGATATTCAATACAATTTATTCTGCAAATTCTATTTTTTTAAAACTTGCAATTTAACGCTTTCGTATTACAACAAATAAACAATTGAAATCTCAAACATTAAACAAAAAGCTAATGCATATCAACTTTTTTCCCAAACTGGATAGACCCCGCGGTTTTCGTGTTAATAATTCCTAAAGCAGACAAAGAGACCCCACAGTATCAATGTTAGAGACTCTAGAAGCATATAAAGAGAACTCATATTACTTGTGTTAAAAACTCCAAAAACCTCACATTCTTTGTATTAAAAAATTCGATAGTAGACAAAGAGACCCTAAATTATTACTATTCAAAACTCCAGAAGCATACAAAAGAAAATCCATGGTATATGTGTAAAAACTCCAAAAGTGTGTAAGAAGACACATTATTTCTGTTAAAAACTTTGAAAGCAAACAGAAACCCCACATTATTTGTGCTAAAAAATTTGAAAGTAAATAAAGAGACCCCTTATTTTTTAGGAAGATTTTGTGTTTTATTCAAAAACCTAAAACAAACACATCCTTACACTTGTGCGAGCATGGCCCAACCCACACTTAGCCCAACATTTAAAAAGAAAACAACTAAAAAGGACACAAATAAAGAATGATAGGCCCACTCGGTAAGCCTATAAATCTAATTAAGGCAGGGTTTCCTAATTAAGGCCTCCTCATTTTCCCTCTGCCTTCTCTGGTTTCCTAATTAATAGACCCGATATTATTTTTGTTAAGAATTGTAAAAGTAGACAAATAAATAATTACTTTTGCTACGCTCAAAAGGCAGTCCTGTAATTTGATTTGTTGTTCTTTAAGACAAAATAATTTTGTAATAGTATTACTGTGGCCACCTCTGTTTGTAACAATTTATTGTTATATTATATATAATAGTAAATAGGAGTATTTTCTTAACCAAAAAAATACTTTGAGTTATTTTTTAAAACACTAGAACCCTACGCATACTCCTAAAACCCCCCAAACTATCCATGTTTGGCAGTTCATGAATTTTTGGGTGCTCTCTATAAACTGAATAAAAAAAATTTATTTTATTAAGGGTATTAGTGTAATACATTCATCCTCATAGGTTGAGATGAAATTCAATAATTTTTACCTCAACAAACAAGTGATCATACGGAAATCCACATTGATCATTCACTAAAACTTATACTTTATTTCTTCATGCATATGAAATTAGTTGCTTAATGTATAGTGCTTTATTTAATAATATTGATATTATTTATAACAACATGTGTATTATATTATTAACCATACAAGTGCAATGCCCATGCAGATAAACTAAAACTATATTAAATCCTTAAATGTCAAGATATTCAATACAATTAAGTTTACGAGTTCTATTATTTAAAAAAATTTGCAAATCTTAAGTTTCCATTTTGTAGCAACTAAATAAGAGAAATTTCAAATTCAAATTTTAAGAAAGATCTGCATCTGAGTGTCTATGCCTATGCAAAAAAAGGATAAATTTCTGCTTATATGTTTCACCATAATTAAAGTATACACTGAATCATATATTCAGATAGTAGCTTACAATATCGTCACACCAGACTTATTTTTCCTCATCTTCGAGGAAGAGGAGGATTATCCATGTAAATATTGAAAGTTTAACATAATAAAACTAAAAATTAATAGAGTTAATGATTGATAGCAATTTAAGACATAAATGGAAAGAAGTGAAGAAGCGGGAAGTTATTTGTAGATATCTAAAAGTTAATTGGATTATTAGGGATGTAGTGGGGTAAATTTCTAATTAAAAAGGGAAAATAAAGGCCTAAATTTAAAAATATTATCGATTTATCCTTTTTGAAAATCGGCCATCGACCAAAAAAAACTGAAAATTGAATTTCCAAAAAAAAAAAGATAGCTAGTTGAATCAATTTCGGTATCAATTATAACATGTTGTGACTGTAAAACCTCAAAAATTTATGAGCTCAGACTTGATTATTCTATAACACTTCGCAACTCTACTCTTAAAATTTTAATCGTTCGTGTAGAATCTCAAACAGTGAGAAAGGCTAAAGAGGGTTAACAAGAAAGTCCACGAACCCAAAATGGACCATGGACCCTTCACGACTCCCTATATGGACCGTTTAGCGGATCACAACTCGTTTAGGGCAATGTGTCCAACCGTCAAAGGCTGCCAAGGACCCTAGACCACCCACGGTGGCTTACGCTCCGTTTGGGGGCACACACAAGTCACCCATAAATTTTTAAGTATTGGGTCAACTTCAAACAACCATATCTCACAACACATAATGAATTATGTGGTCCATGACCTATGAAATTAAAGGTCTTTAGTCTTTCCAACACCACCAAATTTTCCACATTTTGAGTTTAGAGTAAAAAGTTATGTCTGTTTTAGAGAAGCATTGTCGAGCAAGTGAAGTTTCATGGCCTTATATACGGCCCGTGAAGCCTTAAACGGTCTGTGAAACCTCCCTTTCAAGTCACCTTGACAATATTAAAAGTTGGGGCCGTTTTGGTCTTTCTCCTATACATTTCGTATTTAAACTACGTCATTTTAAGCCTAAACCACGATGTTTTGCACCTAATTAAAAGTTTATAAAGTGTTAATCAATTATTTTACGTTCATTAAAACTTCAATATATTAGAACAAGGTCCCAAGACTTCAATATATTAGAACAAGGTCCCAAGAGAAGATAAACTAGGGTTCAAGTGTTCTTCGAGTTTTGTCAATTTTGCCAAAAACCTCATTCTTCCAGGTATGTAAGGATAATATAGTGTTAGACAAGTTTGTCTTCATTCCCTACATCTACTTTCGAATAATTAAAAAGGTAATTTAGGATTCTATCCTTAGATTTGAGTTTTCTTAAGATTAGTTGATTTTGAGTTTTTGACTTCCTGATTCTTTAGGAAATTCTATTCCGAATCATTAAATTCCTATATGTTATGCATTGAGATTCTTGAGTTGGTTTGATCATGTCTATATTTTAGAATGAACTTTATGAATTGAATGAATTGAGTACTCTTGAGATGAGTAGTGTTGTTAAGTTATAAGTTCTTAATAATTTGAGTATTGAATTTTCTATATTGTTATTGAGATCCTTGAGTTGATTCATGTCTATATTTTAGCATGAATCTTATTCTTGAGTATTCATTGAAATCTTATTGAGAATGTTTTAAACAAAATTCTACTATTTAAACTGAACTTTAGGAAAAAGATTAGTTTAAGAAAGAGTATAAGAGAACTAAGTACGTCCCAAATGTTTTTTTACATGAAGAAAAGAGTAGAACCATTTTTTATTGAAAAGTTAAAAGAGTTTTTAGAAAGATTAAGTAGAAAGAAATTACCTCTTAAAGATTTTTTTTTTTAGTATTTATCTAAACCAATATAAAGTATTTCACTTTGAACAAAGATAAACATTGTTTTCTACATGATCAATGAGTTGCAGAGATATTTCAAAGCAAATAACTCTTTTAAAAGGTTAGCTTAAGAAATTATTTAAAACTAGTGTTACACCCTCGAAATGAACTAGGTGCAACTAGAGTTTAACATGAGTTTCATGAGTTGATAACGTATTTAAATAGTGTATTTTATCATTAGAAGTCAGTTGGTGAAGTTCGAAAGTCAAACGTCCAAGAGCGTCCATGACATTCGGAAAATGTGCCTTGGAATGTGCTAGCGTGTACTTGACTTTGGTGCATGTTTTTAGGTAGTGTTTAGTGTTTAAAACCAGTGGGGATGACCCTAGAACCTAGAGGGATGTACCAAGGGTCAAAATGTTCGAGTAAGAGTCCTCGGGGACCCCTAAGGGCCCCCAAGGAGGACCCAAACGTTGGACAAAGAAGCTGCCCAAGGCAGCGTGCAGGGGCAGATTTTGAAGCCCACCTTGCGACGCACGTGTAGACGAGGCTCACTTCCTTAGAGTGTTGAAAAATCAAGAATCAGCAGCAACCTCCGCGAGCGCAGCCAAGTACCAGATTTGGCCGCGTCGTTTTTAAGTCAAATTAGAATTTGGAAAAGGGTCCAAATGGTGTAGGGGTCTTTTGGGAACTTTGGGGATCATTTGTGGACTGATTTAGGTCATTTTAAACCTAATTTCACCCATTATTTCCAACCCTAAAGATGAAATCAAATTTCTCCAAAAACCTCCATTTTCAAGAAGCTTCAAGCTCCAAGAAACAAGACCAAAATCCTTCAAGTTCTTCTCCAAAATTCGTGGGTTTCTTCATATTAAGGTATGGTATTCATCCTTGAACTTTATTTCTTTCAAGGAGCCATTCCAAAGAGATTTCAAAAAGGATTTCAAACTTCAATCTTCGTTATTCCTTGACACTAAGTATGGGTCTTTGCATGAAAATATTTTATTGATTAAAAAGAGTTGTCCTTAGTGTTAAATGATGATTTTAATGTCAAAACCCCAATGAAATCATGTCTATACTTTTTATCAACTTTTAGCTTATGAAATGGGTTTAATGAGCATGATTAGGAAACGTTAGAGTTATAGTTTTTTTGATGGTTTCACTGTGTTTTAGCTACTTCCCAAATGGCTAATTTATGATGAATTATTGAATGAATTGTGAATAGGTGGTGAAAGCTTGGATGGATGGTAAGTTGGTTATGTTGTTTAGTTCTTATTGTGAAATGCTCTTGAGTGGTATGGTTTACCTTTGGTGGCGGTGTTTACTTGAAGTTCACGATTATATTGTATAAATGTGTGTATTGATAATGTGGCCTTGAAGGCATAGTATGTGAAGTAAAGTAAAGATGATGATGATGTTCATGCTTATATGCTTATTGAAACTTGAATTGTATGCATTGTAAAAAGTATGTTAGGTGAAGTATGTGACTATATGAAGTATGTTAAAGTGTGAAATATGATGAATGATGATGCAAGCATGTTTAGAAGTCAATGATATGAGCATGGTGATTATGTGAAAAGGTGTGCTCACATGTACATACACTCACACTTGAAATGAATGAATGAAGCTAATTAATGTGAAAGGGGATACACTCACACTTGAAATGAATGAATGAAGCTAATGAATGTGAATGGGGATTGAAGGGTGGACACTCGTTGAGAGTAGAGATGAAGTGTCTATACCTTTCCCTATTCTTCCTAAAAGATTAAATGAATGAAAAGGGGAGTTTTGGGGTGAACACTCGTTGCGAGTTAAGATGAAGTGTTTAGTAGCAACCTCACTATCTCCCAAGAGCTTTCTAAGATAGGTTGAAGGATAGATACCCGTTGTTAGTAGAGATGTGGTATCCAAAAAGTATTCCCTAACCTAGAGTAATGAATGTTTAACACTCCGTGGGGGAGTTATGCTTAGTACCGAGAGGATTTGAAGAAGGGGTGGGTACACGTTGTGAAAAGAGATGTTTTACCCAATGTACCTTTTGAGCTGAGTACTCCTTGTGAGTAGAGAGTGAGTACTTAGAAACAATCTCCTTATCTCTTAACTATGTGACCTCATAGGTATAGCTATTGGAGACTCCATGTAAAGGATAAAATAATGACCCTAACTTAGGCAAATAGGGATCCCCTATCCGGTAAGGGTAGTACCGGGATTCCATGTCTAGCTCTCATGGTCTATGTCGGTTAAAGATATCCCCCACAAAAGAATGTCATGAACTAAGTCTTCTAAAGAGTGTACTAGTTAGGGATGGTGGTGGTATGGGACGCTATCTATTCCATTGCACAAGTAGGAACTTGAAAGGGAAGTCTTGGTGTGTCTTATATGTAAATGAATGAATGAATGAGTCTTTATGTAACGAAAATGAAGTATGTGATTTAATGTCTAATGTTAAGTAAGTATGTTAAGGCTAAGTCTTGTATGAAGAAGTTTATGATTTATGAAAAGGGAGTATGTAATCTCATAGAATCCACAAGGAACACATTGTGGGGGTAGTAGTATGGGATGCTACTCTCACATTGCACTTTGTGTGACTTGTAAGTCCACTTGAGAGGGGTACTAATGTGAAGTTCTTAAATGCAAGCATGTTCCTCTAGGGTCCTTAGTATTGAATGTTGACTTGTTAAATGAATGAAGTATGCTTGTCCTTGGTAGTCTTAAGGATCACTTGGGTGTGTAGTGAAGAGATTGTATGGGCGATCTCTTCATGTCTTACCTAAGTGAGTCTTAGGATAACTTGGGATAGGAAGAGCTATGTGTTAAGTGGGTTCACTGTAAGTATGCTTTATGTTGATAAAAATGGATGTTTTGCCTTATGTGCTAAATGAAGGTTTTTATCAAAATAGCATGACTTGTATGTTACAACTAATTATCCCTTTTTGCATGATTTT
Organism: Solanum sitiens; assembly: GCA_016801875.1. Lineage (NCBI taxonomy): Eukaryota > Viridiplantae > Streptophyta > Magnoliopsida > Solanales > Solanaceae > Solanum > Solanum sitiens. The sequence goes on from JABWTJ010000332.1 coordinate 783,361, forward strand.
GCATAATACCATACTTAGTACAATGTTTGTACTAACCCCATACTTTTATATACTCTATAATTATAGGTTGGAGGCAATTTGAAGGTCAGAAGGCAAACTTGGGAATCGACTCTCTCAAGACTAAGTATGTCCTCATATATTCGAGGGCATAGTCTATGTTTCTTTAAGTTCTTCCTTATGTCTTATTATGTATTTTCCTTTAATGTAAAGGGTCGTGTCCCTAAGATATTTATGTCGTGTCTTTATGTTGGCTTGTGACGATGAGACTATCCTTTGGTATTTATAAAAGATGTTTTCCTTATTATTATTTATCGTGAAAGGTTTTAAATCCCGCACTACTTTTCATGTCTCATGTAAGGAATGATAGCTAAGAGGCTAGTACAAGACCTTCGAAAGGTCAAGTACACCTTGTTCCGACCTAAGGGTTGCTCTAACTTCTAGGGTGTACTTGTGGGTCGTAACAACTAGAGAAAGAGAAATGTTTTTATACATTTGAGCAAGAGTATATATTATAGGGAGTAGTATTAAGCAACAATATGAGGGAGAGTTCAAAGAACTCAAAGCCCCCATAAATCAAGTCTTGCCAACATTGGTATAAGATCATACTTTTTTAGATGAATCATTAGTACCTTCTGCAGAGCTTAGTGGATCCACTTAGTTGAGGCGTCCTATATCCCATATAGAAAAGTTCTGGCAGCGTGGACAAGACGTTGTATCATCACGTAGCTCATACTGATGGTTGTCGGTTAGATAATCTCCCAATAGAGTTAAAGTGTATTTTTATATAACACTTATTATGTTGAGTTCATAGATGAGTAAGTATTTTTGTAAATCTAAAACAATTAATTACATTAGTTGAGTTTATGTAATATCTATTGTAGTCCTTTCATACCGTTATTTCTCTTTAGTTATATTACGTACTCGTACCTTCAAATATACATATGTCATTTGACATGTATTCTTTTATGATGCAGATACAAGTGTTAGGGATCATCAACATGTGCTTCGTTGAGATCACTCTACATTCCAGTTAGCTTTAGTGAATTTCCTTGAATTCTGGAGGACTTCACATTTACTTTTAATTTAGTTGTTTTGAGGCATTGTGGATCTTAACCCGAAACCTATCTTAAACATTAGAGACTTCATAGATAGATAAAGTTGAGGAGTCTTTCAATATTTAATTTTCCTTGAGATTTTTTTGCAAACTACTATACTTATGTAATTGAGTATTTTACAGACATATGAGTTGAATATTTTCTTTGAGTTTAAATTTTCAAAATTCTATTTTAAGTGTATTATTTCTTGAATGAGTTTTTCGCTAAGTAGTCATCCAATCAAAAGGTTTGCTTGGGGATCAAAAATGGTTGTCGAGTATTGGCCACGTCCAGGATGTAGGCTCGGAGCCTGACAAAGTTGGTATCTGAGCACAGAGTTAAAGTACCATATCTGAAGTCATGTGAGTAGGATCTTATAGTTGTGAGGGCCCCACTTATATAAATGAGATACTACACACATTTAAGAAAAGTCTCCCTTCGTTCATACTCTAAATTATGCAATAGAACTATGTCATAAGAAACTTATTAAAACTCGTGTGTTTCTCAAATCCATTCAAATACCCGTCATACTCAAGATAGTTTAAAAGCAAAGATCATCCTTATCGATGGGTAATTCCAAGCAAAAATCTCTAGAAAGTCATGAGACGATAGAGGGTCTTGAGAGAAACTTGTGAGTGAGCTTATGTTGAGTTTGAGAGCATTTTCGGTGTCGAAATTAAGTTTTGAGCGTTTTTTGATGTCGCTTTTTCTAACCAATATGATTAGATGTTTCAGGGTGAAAAGCAATGAAAAATGAGCCAAAATGGGGAACCTGTACGGAGGTCAGAAAAGAGAAGATTAAGCTACGGAGAAAAAAGGGCCAAGAACATGAAAAATACACTACGAAGGAGCTCATCCACATCGCGGAGCTAATCCGTATATGCAGAAAATGTATTCCACTTCACAGTGGAGTGCACGATAGGAGCGCGTCGCGGAGAGGTTTCAGCTGGGTGAAACTTTAGGTAAGGCAACAGGTCCGCGTCGCGGACCTGGACACCAAAAATTGGCCATGTGTTTTTTTATTCTAGACTATAAATAGTTTTAGTGTGCTAATTTATTGGGGGAATCAAGTTCCAAAATACATGAGCACAACATTTTAGGAGATTTTGCTATATCTTTTAGGGTTTTCCTTCTCCTTTTTCATCTTGGTAAATTCTTGAATGATTGATATACATTATTTCTTGATATTTTCTACTATGAGTAGCTAAAGTCCCATATTATAGGGTTGGATCTACGGTTGATGGTTTAATTCAATTTGTTTCTAGTATGAGAAGGGTTGTCTAATGATTTGTGCTTGCATTCTTTGTTTACTATTTTAATGCTTGATCAACATTAGAATAAACTTGTTGCCCGCTCTTGAACTCAGAAGATGAATAGAGGGATAGACCAAAGAATGTGAGAAGTGTTTTTATTCTAGGGTAAAATATAGAATGTTTTGTATATAGGATATTCTTATACTTATATACCACACTTTGGTTGTTATGTAAGATGAATGCTAAATATGCCGTCATTGGTTCATATCTAACCCCGCTCAACGATGTAGTTAGGTTATAAATGGTGGTAGACGATTAGAGGAAAGATCGTGATTGTAAAATAAACATTGCTAATCCATAATGAGGTTAACCCATTGCTGTCACGACCGGGGAGCACCCCTTAGACGTAACCGGCGTCGTCGTCCTCGAAGAGGACTAAGACTAGCCTCTTAGCATTCGTCATAACATATCACAAGTTAAAATGTGGAAAAATTAAAACGTTTCATACATATAACTATATAGTAAAGTTTACATAGACCTCTCACATACTACATATGGAGTTTACATAGACTCCTCACATAGGAAGCTTACATAGGCTTCTCACATAAGCAACATAACGAATATACGAAAAGATAGTCTAATAAGATCATCTCATATAAAACCATCTTAAGCTGAACAGAACATTCGGGCATAGCCCTTACACAAGTGAATAATAGCCTCATAGGGCATACAACAATATTTTGAACAATAAGAGTGAAAATAATGTCTTTAGACTATAACAAGTAACACAGGTAGAATAAGAAACGCATCATCCTCGTATCTTGAGGACCTACCCACATTTGGAGAAATATATCCAAGCCTTCTTCAAAATTACCTCAATACTTCAATGGCCGACACCTACATTGTTTGTGAAAAGGGAAAGAATATGGGTTAGTACACCACTTGTACGAAGTATGAAAACATATCCACACACAAGTGTTGAAATCATGTATAAAGGGACATTTTACTCAAAATCATGCTAAGTCACATTTGAAAGCCTTATGCACAAATAGAAGCATACATAAGACAAAGACCACATAATTATCAAGACAAGTCCATATACATCACAAGACCAACTCCATCATAATAAGTCAAGTCAACATGAACAATATCACAATAGGGTCATATAGACAGAACTAACTCCAACATAACATTAAAATAACAATTCATGTATAAGAGTTCATACTACTTCAACATATCCAAGACTATTCCCCAAAACCAATTACCATGCTTACAAATGCAATGACTAAGTGACGTCCCATAACCCCACTCAACCAAGTAAACAAAAGAAAGTATCATAGGCAGTGCCTCACTTCACATAATATAGCATCAAGAGTAGTCATCATCATATATGTGTATAGCAAAATAGACCAATAACATGTTCATAAGTGAAACTAGCATCATAGGATCATCACATGTAAAGTCAACATATATATATCATTTGCTTTATAATAACATAAGAACAACCTCCTAGAACTCCATTCAAAGCCAACTAGTGCAATGTATAGGTAGAGTTCCATACCCCTACCTAGACTACATCAAACCCCTTAAGTTACAATAGTTAGTGTTCACTTATTACTTCATTTTACTTTTGAGAACAATTGCCTTAAACAACATAGATCACATGATATAAATATGGAATCAGGTGTCATGAAACCCTACACCGAAAGAAGGTGGACTACTTGACAAGGTAGTACCAAAATATGAACATAGCATTCTAGGTGGATCCACTAGCTAGTATTCCTATGGGGGCTACATAATTCAATAACTAGGAGACATACTTGAGACCCTCTTTATGAACAATCACATTGTAATCTCTATCTCAAGAGAACGATTGTGAACCTACCTTCCCACATTGGGAAGGGACACCTCTCATAACTAGTTCACTCGGTGCTAAGCTAAAGTCCATTTTTGAAATGTTTCTAAGCCTTTATCAATCATCATAGCTTAGTATAGGTCATTAGAGACTAACCCCTTGTATATCTTAATCATTAGATTATTAGGAATTGCATGAGAACTTCCTTTCAATACAACCCTCACATGTGAGATTAACACATCATCATCATCATGTCATAGTAAGGCACATAAGAGATTCATAATCAACCTTATATCATCATACATTAATCATAATCTCACAATCCATATAATCAAGACATTTAATTACATTCATCATACCATCACCTATCTAATATCATCACAATTAATACTTCAATTGAACATCCTCATCAAGAATAAGCCATCACAATTGAAGTAAGGATTCAAGATCATAGGTGTTACCAATTCACCTTCACAAGCCATCTTCCATGGTATTACCATCAACAAACCACAATAATCAATTAATAGACTCAATAACATCATATAATAGTAATTAATATAAGAACTAAGTCAATTGCATCATAACTAATCAATTCAACATCAATTCATAACCTAGGGTTAGGGAAATAGGGTCAATTCATGATCTCTTCCTTAGAACTAGGTCTAACATAAAGAACTACCCTAATTCATCAATAATTCCTCATAATACATCCATAATAATCAAAAGAAATAAATAACAATATAATTTAAAACATAAATTTCAAATCTAGAATGAAACTCATGATTTCTCAACTTTTGGAAACCAATTTGAAAGAACCCTTTGGGGAAAGGAGTCCAAAAGGTGAAGAGCTTTCATACCTTAGGTAATATTGAAGATTTATGGAGAGAAAGTGATGTTATTGCAGCCCTAAATCCCTTTGAAGTTTCCCTTCAATAGAGTCGTCTTTGGGGAAAGATAAAGTAGAGAGAAGGAGAATGATTTTGGGTTTGGGAATTGAAGTGAGTTAGGTTTGTTTAATGAGGCTTTAGGCCTTTTATAGTCTCTTTACTAATTAAACTAACAATCCCTTAACCCCTAATTAAACCCCTAACTAATTAACTAATTAAATGAACTTAAATAAAAATGGGACAACAAAACCAGACCTGACCTACGGTCTGTAGGTCAGTCGACGCCTGCCTATGCCCACTGTAATGCACGTGCGTCGATAAGTTCAGAGACCTGAGTTTTGGCCATTTTTGTAAAATGTCTAAGGCTGGGATAACGGATCCATCTACGCCCCGTCATCCAGACGATAGCTCATCATTGGCAACCATCGATGGCTACTGTCATTTGACAACTTTTGACCATTTTGGAAGGGTCCTCCTAAAGGACCCTTAGGATGATCCTTGGGGAGTCATACCTAGAACTTTCGACCCTAAACACACTATAATACATGTTTAACACCTTTCCACCAAATTTTATCAAATTATGACTCCTAAAACCCCATGAAATAAGCCAAGGTACACTAGCACCTATTTCACTATTCTCCGAACTTCATGGACGTTCCTTGACGTTTTGAATCTAAAACTTCTTAAATGGTTTATAAACATTATTTTAGGTTTAACACAGTGTTACAAGTCTTGGATACACAGGTGAGGCTCTAGATTAGGTCATGAACTTTCGGAGTGTTACATTATCCCCCTTAGGAACATTCGTTCCCGAATGATACTAAAATCTCTTATAGGGAGAGGATAGACTCCATACTAGTAGCCCAACCAACAACAAAATATTTTATCATAAGTCACAACTCAAATAAACATAACAACATGGAATTTACACAGCAACTCAATCACAATTTACACATATAAGAGCTCAATATCACCACATGAGTAATTTCCTTCTCAAAAATAACATGAGCTCAACATGATCATCTAGTTACTCATGCCAAATCTTCTAACAACATATAAACATGCTCATTACTACTTCATGAAGGCAACAATACACCAAATACACAAATAAGTGCAAATCAAGCAAAAGAGCATTATTCCATGAAAACTCATTTTAGCATAAACCTTTTACCATAATTGTCCATATTTTTGCAAAACAAGTAAAATTCAAATTTATTCATTATTTTCATTATTAATAGGAACAACTAACCTTAGTTAAGAAAACTATGAGGATAACGGGACTTCATGTCGGCCTCGGCCTCCCATGTTGCTCCCTCAACTAGGTGGTTTCTCCATAGAATTTTTACGGAGGCCACCTTGTTCCTCATTTTCTTAACTCGACGATCTAAAATTTCCACCGGAACCTCTTCATAGTAAAGGTCCTCAGCCACACCAATCCCTTCAATAGGAAGTATGGACACGGGATCACCAATGCACTTCTTAAGTATGGAAACATGGAATACCGGATGAATCAAAAATACTTCACTAGGTAATCCCGATTCCTACGCAACCTTCATGACCTTTTGCAAAATCTTATAGGGACCCACATAACGGGGACTTAACTTCCCTATTTTTCCGAATCTCATCACCCCTTTCATAGGTGAGATCTTCAAGTACACCTTATCTCCTACTTCAAATTCAAGATCCCTTCTTCTATTATCGACATAGGACTTTTGTAGATTATAGGTCGTTTTCAACCAATCCTTTATAACAAGAACTTTCTCCAAAGCTTCATAGACTATTTTGGGACCAAGGAGTGAGGACTCACCAACCTCAAACCACCTAACCGGAGACCTACATCTCCTACCATAAAGTGCTTCAGATGGAGCCATCAAAATACTCGAATGATAGTTAGTATTATATGAGAACTCAATCAACGGCAAGTGATTTTCCCAATTCCTTTTAAAGTCTATTACACAAGATCTTTATATATCTTCAAGGGTTTGAATATTACGCTCCGCTTGACCATGCGTTTGGGGCTGAAAAGCAGTGTTTAACTTTACTCGTGTACCCAACCCTTTTTGAAACGACATCCAAAATCTGGATGTGAATTGTGCGCCCTTATCCGATATGATGGATAACGGAATACCATGAAGACTCAAAATCTCATCTATATAGATCCTTGTATAATCCTCCGCCGAGTAAGTGGACTTGAAGGGGATAAAGTGAGCGGATTTTGTCAATTTATCCACTATCACCCAAATTGAGTAATTTTGCCTCCTAGTCTAGGGCAACCCAACTATGAACCACTAGGCTTTAGATGCTCGACTTTCACTTGTTGGCAATTCGGAAACCTAGTTACAAACTCCGCTATGTCCCTTTTTAAGGCATCCCACCAATATACCTCTCTAAGATCGAGATACATTTTGGTGGAACCCAAATGGATACAATATCGGGAACCATGAGCTTCCTCAAACCCCCTCTTCCTCAAATCATCAACATCCGGTTCACACAATCTATTTTTGTACCTTACCACACCATACCCCCCTTGGGAGAATGACTCATTTATCTTACTAAGTACCAATTTCTTCAACTCCATCAATAGCGGATCAAGATCTTGTTTAGACTTTACTTCTACCACTAAGGATGACTCAGTTATTTATCACCACAAAACCACCATTTGGAGAATATTCCAACCAAACACCCAACCCAGCCAACCTATTAACATATTTTACTAGGTCTTTATTGCCTTCTTCAACATGAGACACACTACCCATGGTCATACGACTTAAAGCATACGCTACCACATTAGCTTTGTCGGGGTGGTAAAGAACACTCATGTCATAATCTTTCAACAATTCTAACCATCTTCTTTGATGGAGATTCAACTCCATTTAGGTAAACACATATTGAAGACTTTTATGTACGGTATACACATCCACATGAACACCATACAAGTAAAGCCTCCATATTTTTAGAGCAAACACCACGACCGCTAATTCAAGATCATGAGTTGGGTAATTCTTCTCACGCACCTTGAGTTGTCTAGAGGCATAGCTATTACCTTCTCATGTTACATAAAGACACAACCCAAACCCACTCGGGATGCATCACAATGTACCACAAAACCCTGAGTACCCTCCGGCAAAGTCAATACCAGAGCGGAGGTAAGCCTATCTTTCAACACTTGGAAGCTTCATTCACAAGCCTCCGACAACTCGATCTTCACACTCTTTTGGGTCAAGGTAATCAAAGGAGAATCAATGGACGCAAAACCATACACAAACATCCTATAGTACCCGGCTAAACCCAAGAAACTTCTAATGTCGGTTGGAGTCAATGGTCTAGGCCAATTCTTAACCGTCTCGGTTTTTTTTGGATCGACCTCAGTACTCTCACTAGAGATGATATGACCAAGAAACGCCACCGATCTCAACCAAACTCACACTTGCTAAATTTGGCAAATATTTGGTGTTTTTTAAGGATTTGCAATACCACCCTCAAATGGTCCATATGTTCACCCTCAGTATTCGAATATCCAAAGATATCATCAATGACGACAATGACAAAAGAATCTAGGTAATTTCAAAATACCCTATTCATTAGGTCCATAAAAGTCGTTGGGGCATTAGTGAGACCAAAGGACATCACTAGGAACTCATAGTGACCATACCTAGTTTGAAAAGTTGTTTTAGGCATATGCTCACCTCTAACCCTTAGTTGGTGGTACCCCAACCTCAAGTCAATCTTATAGAAGTACCTTCCCCCTTGGAGTTGATCAAACAAGGCGTCAATCCGAGGGAGAGGATACTTGTTTTTAATGGTGATTTTATTGAGTTGGCGATAATCAATTCACATTCTAAGGGACCCATCATTCTTATTCACAAACAATACCAGAGCACCCCATGGAGAAATACTAGGTTTAATGAAACCTTTATATAGTAGATCTTTAAGTTGAGACTTCAACTCTTTCAATTTGGCCAGAGCCATCCGACAAGGAGGAATTGAAATGGGATTTGTATCCGGTAATAAGTCGATACCAAAATCAATTTCCCGTTCGGTAGGAATTCCGGGCAAGTCATCGGGAAAGACTTTTGGAAAGTCTTTCACTATAGGGACCGACTCAATAGGAGGAATGTCGGACTCAAGATCTTTAACCGTTACTATATGGTAAAGACACTCTTTAGAGATCATTTTACAAGCTTTTAAAAAAGATATGATAAGACCTCTAGGAATTGAATTACCCCCTTTGCACTCTAAGATGGGTTCATATGGAATAATGAACTTTAGTACCCTTGTCCGACAATCAATTAAAGAAAAACAATAATGCAACCAATCAATTCCTAAAACGACATCAAAATCAACCATATCAAGTATTACTAAATCCACCCATGTAACTCTATTGGGCATAGATATAGGACAACTCCTAAAGACTCTTCTAGCCACAACGGAGTCACCCATCGGGCTGGTAACCGAAAAAGGCTCATTCAACACATCGGGTAGAACATCAAAATTTCTAGCTACTAGAGGAGTAACAAATGACAAGGCAACACCGGGATCTAATAAACCATAAACATCAAGAGAAGACATGTAACATACCGGTGACCACATCGGGAGACTTCTTTTGCTCAACCCTAGAGCGGAGAGCATAGAAGCGGTTCCTCTTTCGAGGTTCGGAGCAAGTACCACTAGCTCGAGCTTAACCACTAGCTCGAGCTTGAACACTTCCCTTCTCGTGAATCCTTATATTAGGGCAATCCCTAACCTTATTTCCACTCTTGCCACACCCAAAGAAATTCTCTGTCCCAACTAGACACTTACCCGAATGCTTCTTACCACACTTGGAACAAGTTGTTTGCTAGGTGAATTCCCACTTCTTGCCTTTTGGGACTTAGGGTTAGACACCCTATCTTTGTTATTCTTGGTAAAGTTGGAAGGAACTTGGTTGGAAACCCTCTTTTCGAACCTAGTCTTGTCTTGACCCTTTTAAACTCCCTATTCTTCCTCTCGAGTCAAGTTTCCTCAACTTGTTGAGCATGCACTATTAACCTAAAGATATCCATGTTGTCATAGAGCATCACCAAACGACAATCTTCAACCAAATCGTTGGACACCCACGTGATAAAGCGACTTATTTCATCCCTTGGGTTAGACACCAAGGAAGGTCCATATTTGGACAATTTGGTGAACATCAATGAGTACTCTTGAACACTCATCCCTCCTTGACGAAGGTTGATGAATTCCTCCAGTTTGGCCTCCCTTTTCCCTCTAGGGAAGAACCTATCAAGGAAAGCCTTTCTAAACATCTCCCAAGTGATAGGACTCGCTCTGAAGGCCCTATTGTCTCTCCATTGGGTATACCAAGTTTGAGCCACATCCTTGAGTTGATAGGAAGATAGCTCGGCCTATTCATTCGAACTCAACCCCATTGCATATAAGATTTTGTAGATCTCATAAAGGAAGTCTTGGGGATCCTCATTCACCTTTGACTCGAAGAACATTGAAGGGTTCATCCTTGTGAAATCACTCAAGCGATAAGCCATATTGATAGCATTTTGTTGAACATGGGGTCCAACATTCCTATTTGTTTGAGCCGTCATGGCTTGATCTTGAGTAGCTACCGCTTGTACTTGGGTAGTCATAGCTTGAGCCAAAGTCAAAAATGCCGCCCTCATCTCTCCATTGGTCATAGGTGGAGGAATGACCAGAGCTTGGGCACCTTGAGGAGCTTGCATGTCATATGGAGGAGCTTGGTTTTCTTGTTGAGGAGCTTGGTTGCCTTAGGGAGGAACTCCTGCATTAGCCAAATCTTCCTCCATTCTTCTTGCGGCTGCATGTATTGTAGTCATATCCTATATCCATAAGAAAAGGATTAGAAGAAACAGGACATGACACGAATTTAAGGATTACCAACAAATGAGAATTCCTAAGCGTTACATAGCCTCTCATCCATAAGTGTGGCGCGCTTCACACCGATGAACAAGACTCTATGTAAATGTGGTTCAATGAGACATCATCCTAAGATTTCTTTAACCTCATGCTTTGATACCAAGTTTGTCACGACCAGGTAGCACCCCCTAGACGTAACCAGCATCGTCGTACTCGAAGAGAACTAAGACTAGCCTCTTAGCATTCGTCATAACATATCATCGGTTAAAATGCGGAAAAATTAAAAGTTTTCAGACATATAACTATATAGTGAGGTTTACATAGACCACTCACATACTACATATAGAGTTTACATAGACTCCTCACATAGGAAGCTTACATAGGCTTCTCACAAAAGCAACATAACCAATATCCAAAAATATAGTCTAATAAGATCATCCCATATAAAACCATCTAGAACATTCAAGCATCGCCCTTACACAAGTGAATAATTGCCTCATAGGGCTTACAACAATATCTTGAACAATAAGAGTGAAAATAATGTCTTTAGACTATAACAAGTAACATAGGTAGAATATGAAAGACATCATCCTTGGATCTTGAGGACCTACCCACACTTGGAGAAAGATATCCTAGCCTTCTTCAAAATAGCCACAATACTTCAACGGCTGGAACCTACATTGTTTTAGAAAAGGGAAAGAATATGGGTTAGTAAACCACTTGTACTAATTATGGAAACATATGCACACACAAGCTTTGAAATCATGCATAAAGGAACATTTTACTCAAAATCATGCTAAGTCACATTTGAAAGCCTTAATGCACAAATAGAAGCATACACAAGCCAAAGACCACATAATTATCAAGACAAGTCCATATACATCACAAGACCAACACCATCATAATATGTCAAGTCAACATGAAAAATATCACATTAGGGTCATGTAGACACAACTAACTCTAACATAACATTATAATAACAATTCATATATAAGAGTTCATACTACTTCAACATATCCAAGACTATTACACACAACCCATTACCAAGATTACAAATGCATAGACTAAGTGACGTCCCATAACCCCACTCAACCAAGTAAACCAAAAGAAGGATCATAAGCAATGCCTCATTTCACATAATATATCATCAAGGGTAGCCATAATCATATATGTATAGCAAGAAATAACAATTACATGTTCATAAGTGAAACTAACATCATTTAGGATCATCACATGTAAAGTAAACATATACATATCATTTGCTTTATAAGAACATAAGAACAACCTCCTAGGACTCCCTTCAAGGCCAACTAATGCAGTGTATAGGTAGAGTTCCATAACCCTACCTAGACAAAGCCAAACCCCTTAAGTTACCCTAGTTAGTGTTCACTTATTACTTCATTTTACTTTCGGGAACGATTGCCTTAACCGACATAGACCACATGAGCTAAATGTGGAATCCGGTATCATGAAACCCTACACCGAAAGAATGTAGTCTTCTTGCCAAGGTAGTATCAAAACATGAACATAGCATTCGAGGTGGATCAACTAGCTAATATTCCTATAGGGCAACATAGTTCAAGAACTAGGAGACATACTTGAGACCCTCTTTTTGCACAATCGCATTGTAATCTCTATCTTATTAGAACCATTGTGAACCTTCCTTCCCACATGGGGAATGGACACCTCTCATAACTAGTTCACTCGGTGCGAAGCAAAAGTCCCTTTTTGAAATGTCGTTAAGCCTTTATCAATCATCATAGCTTAGTATAGGTAAAAAGAGACTAACCCCTTGTATATCATAATCATTAGCTCATTAGGAATTGCTGGAGAACTTCCTTTCAATACCACCCTCATATTTGAGATTAACACATCATCAATCATCATGTCATAGTAAGGCACATAAGAGATTCATAATCAACCTTATATCATCATGCCTAAATCATAATCTGACAATCGATATAGTCAAGACATTTCAATTACATTCATCATACCATCAACTATCTAATCTCATCACAATTAATACTTCAATTGAACATCATCATCAAGTATAATCCATCATAATTAAAGTAAGGATTCAAGATCATAGGTTTTAGCAATTCACCTTCACAAGCCATCTTCCATGGTCTTACCATCAACCAACCACAATCATCGATTAATAGACTGCATAAAATCATACAATTGTAGTTAACACAAGAACTAAGTCAATATCATCATCACTAATCAATTCAACATCAATTCATAACCTAGGGTTAGGGAAATAGGGTCAATTCATGATCTCTTCCTTAGAACTAGGTCTAACATAAATAACTACCCTGATTCACCAATAATTACTCAAAATACATCCATAATAACAAAAAGAAATCAAGAATAATACAATTTTAAACATCAATTTCCAATCTAGAATCAAACCCATGTTTTCTCAACTTTTAGAAACCAATTTCAAAGAACCCTTCGGGGAAAGGACTCCCAAAGGTTAAGAACTTCCATACCTTAGGTAATATTGAAGATTTATGGAGAGAAAGTGCGGTTATTGCAGTCCTAAAGCCCTTTGAATTTGCCCTTCAATGTAGTATTCTTTGGGGACAGAGAAAGTACAGAGAAGGAGGAGGATTTGGTTTTGGGAATGAAGTGAGTTAGGTTTGTTTAATTAGGGTTTAGGCCTTTTACAGTCTCTTAACTAATTAAACTAAACATCCTTTAACTAATTAAACCCCTAACTAATTAATTAATTTAATGAACTTAACTAAAAATGGGACAGCAAAACCAGACATAACCTATGAGACCTCGACCTACGGTCTGTAGGTTAGTCGATGTCGTCCCATGCCCACCGTACTGAACGTCCGTCGATAAGTTCAGAGACCTGAGTTTTGGCCATTTTTGGAAAATGTCTAAGGCTGGGACAACGGAGCCATCGACGCCCCGTTATCCAGAAGATAGCTCGTTGTTGGCAACCGTCGATGGCTACTGTCATTTGACAGCTTTTGGCCATTTTTGAAGGGTCCTTCTTAAGGACCCTTAGGGTGGTCCTTGGGGAGTCGTACCCAAATGTTTCGACCCTAAACAAACTCTAATACATGTTTAATACCTTTCCACCAAATTGTATCAAATTCTGACTCGTAAAACCCCATGAAATAGGCCAAGCCACGCTGGCACCTATTTCACTAATCTCCGGACGTCATCGACGTTCCTTGATGTTTTGACTCTAAAACCTCTTAAATGGTTTATAAAAATTATTTTAGGTCTTAAAACAGTGTTACAAGTCTTGGATACACATGTGAGGCTCTATATTAGGTCATGAACTTTTGGAGTGTTACAATCATATACTAGAATAATTCAATATTATACCGGAAATCGATCTGTGCTACAACCCTGGGATACCTTTCCTAATTGTTAGATTCTCCTGTCTGAAACTGTTTGATTAACGTAATTAATTTTTGATAGTGTCTAATTAGTAGTAAGTAGTGATAAAAGAATTTCTCAAAGTATTTTCAACTTGAGTAAAAATAGTTTTGACGTAAAAGAATTTTTATGTGCTGATTTGAAGTCTTATAAGTTTGATAATACGGCTCGAAAGAGTCGTTATACTATTTGACTAGACATGTGCACTTGAGTGTGTTTTTGGATGCAACTAGTTTTTGGTGCCGCTTTAGGGGACTTTGAAATCCACAGATATCTAATTTTTAAATGTCTAAATTATTTCTACAAGGGTTGACAACTTGATCTTGGCTCCTCATTTCGCAGGTTATGTCAAGTTATCGCACCGGAAGACGACTGGGATTTTGTAGAGCCTTTATCTGAACCATAAAGATTTGTTCATTACTGGAGTAGGCGTAGAGGATGCACCCATCCTATTTCTCGTGTGGCGAGGGAACTAGAGACTCCGGAAGAAAGGGATGATCAAGACCCACCAATAAAAATGGAAGAAATGAAAGTGAGGGATGTGGGAATCCCACAAACTACCAGTGTTATCTCAAGTATGAAAAAACCTACACCTGGTGGGAGGTTTGAATTGAAGCAGAACATGGTGCAACTTCTGCACACAAACGGGCAGTTCTCTGGTCTATCTCATGAGTACCCACAATTGCATATTCAGAATTTCCTCGAGATCAGTGACATATACACTCCAACTAGAATAAACTCTAATTATGTGAGGCTCACATTATTCCCCTTTTCTCTGTTGGGGGAAGCAAAAAGATGGTTGAACTCTGAGACCGCAAATATCATAACTACTTGGGATGATCTTGCCAGAACTTTTTGATAAGGTTATTTCCAACCAGTAAAATAGACAAGCTGAGAAGCGATATATTGATCTTCCGACAGAAAAGAGAAGAGAACTTGTACCATGCTTGGGATAGGTTTAAGTCAGTTCTACTAAGTTTTCCATATCACCATCAAGCTAACAAAGTGTTGGTTCATACCTTCATTGAAGGGTCGGAACCAAAAACTAAAATTTTACTTGATTTTGCTGTAAGGGGACAAGCTTCTGAGAAGACATATGCTAGATTGTTTACATTGCTCAATAGAATTTCACAGGGTAACCCCGAGTGGAATGGTGGACGAGCTAAACCGATCGCACAAAAGACAGCTGGAATGTTGGAAATGGATGCAGTGACAATTTTGTCTGCATAGATTGCATCAATGAAGAATATGATGACTACCATTTTAGGAACATGTCACTAGGACAACAACAAGCTCAAGTTAACATCGTATATCAAAAACCATTATGTTGCACTTAGCTGATCGTTCGGTGTCTTGGCCAGATGGCATTATTGAAGACATCTTCGTTCAAGTAAGTACTCTGATTTTTTGTGTGGACTTTGACATTTTGGATTGTGAGCCTGATGCAGAGGTCCCACTTATTTTGGGACGCCAATTCCTAGAAATGGGAGGTGTATTAATTGATATGGAGGCAAGTAGACTAAAAATGAGGGCTCGTGACAAGGTCGAGGTATTTGATATTTACAAGGCAATGAAGTTGTCCGCGATATATGAGGAGTTGTCAGAAATCATAGTCATTGATGAGGCAGTAGAAGCAAAATATGTGGAAGATCAATACCCTTTTTAGAGAGTGTTAATTGGGCAAGACATTGAGGGAGATGTTGAAGCCCAAGAGTTGGCTAATATCCTAAATGTCCCAAATGTGAGTATGCTTCGCAAGTTTGTGGAGACATTAAACAAATTCCTAGGACCACCTCCCAAGCCGTCAATTAAGGAAGCACCAAAGTTGGAGTTAAAGGCTCTCCCTATATATTTTTAGGTGCTAATGAATCTTTACCCATAATCCTTTCTTCTGATTTGTCTGAATTGCAGGTTGAGGCATCTATGAAAATATTGAGGAAGAGGGAAAAGGCGATAGGTTGGCAAAATGGCTAATATACATGGCATCAACCCAGTTCTATGCATGCACAAGATATTCATAGAGGAAGGTCACAAGTTAATTCTGCAACCTCAGCATAGGCTAAATACAGTGATGAAAGATATGGTGAGCGAAGATGTGACTAAATGGTTAGATACGAGTACTGTATACCCAATTTCGTATTGCAAGTGCGTCAACCCAGTTCAGTGTGTGCCTAAAAATGGAGGCATGACTGTGATCACCAATGAGAAAAATGAGTTGATTCCAATCAGGACAATGGCATGATGAATGTGCATGGATTACATGAAATTGAATGAAGCCACCAGAAAGGATCACTACCCTGTTCTGTTTATTGATAAGATGTTGGACAGGTTAGCTAGGAAAGAATATTATTGTTTCCTGGATGGCTATTCAGGATACAACCAAATTGTGATTGAACTAGAGGACCAGGATAAAACTATATTCACTTGCCTGCATGGGACATATCCTTTCAATAGAATGTCGTTTGGGCTATGCAATGATCCGGCCACCTTCCAAAGATGAATGATGTCTATCTTTCATGAAATGGTTGGAGGTTTTGTGGAGATATTCATGGATGACTTATCAGTTTTTGGGGAGTCTTTGGACATGTTCTTGGAGAATTTAGACAGGGTGTTAGGATATGAGGAAACTAATCTCTTCCTAAACTGGGAAAAATGTCATTTACTAGTGAAGGAATGGAATCTGTTGGGCCATAAGATGTCAAAAGGAGGGCTGGAAGTTGATCGTGCAAAAGTGGAAGTAATTGAAAAACTACCTCTTCCAATTTCTGTTAAAGTGGTGCGAAGTTTTTTGGGTCATGCTGGTTTTTACAGGAGATTCATTAAGTATTTCTCTATGATTGAAATACCCATGTGCAGACTCCTAGAGAAGGAGATGAAATTTGTGTTTGATGATAAATGTATGCAAGCTTTTGAAGCTTTGAATAAGAAGCTGATAGAAGCTCCAATCCTACCTTCTCCTTGGGAACTTCCTTTTGAGCTGATGTGTGATACAAGTGATGTGGTTGTGGGAGCAGTTTTGGGGAAAAGGAAAGAGAAGGTGTTTCAATCCATATATTATGCAAGAAAAACACTGGATGCCGCCCAAACCAACAACATAGTGACTGAAAAAGAAATGTTAGCCTTGGTCTATGCCTTTGAAAAGCTTAGATCTTACCTGGTAGGTACTAAAGTTGTTGTCTATACTGACCATGCAACTATCATGTACTTGTTCAACAAGAAGAATGCAAAACTACGGTTGATCAGGTGGATTTTATTGCTGCAAGATTTTAACATCGATATCAAGGACCGAAGAGTTCAGATTAGGGAGGAATTCCCTAATGAACAACTATTGGCACTAGAGGTGACCAAACTACCATGGTATGCAAACATTGTTAATTATTTGGTTAGAGGATTGTTTCCAACCGGTGCATATTCGTAAATAGTTTTTGGTTGTGTTTGTTATTTTTTTTTGGGTTCCTTGGTAGTTTTTTTCAATTCGTAAGCCAAAGACTGTCTCGTTGAACCGTAGAAAAAACAGATTTTGTTTCTTAGGATTTACACAACTATGACACCTATCTTCTCTAAATCTTGTTTCGCTTGAGATTCTTATGACGAAGTGTATTTTAGAGCTAGGGCAATATTTTCACTGGAAAAAGATAGTATGAGTTATAATGTTATAAATCGTAGTAGTAAAAGTGCCAAAAGTTTAAAGAATGCACGCAGAGATATAGTAATCTAAGAAAGGAAAATAGTGATATGAGGCAAATTATGTTGTTGCCGGCATGCACCCTGAGGAGTTTTCCCATGTGGGTATACTAAGAAGTAATGAGTTTGTATAAATTTCATGATAGAAGGTAGAGTAATAGTTACTAGCTAGGATGTGTTAGAGTATACTTTAACAAGAAGTGAGTTTATGATGATGTAACAGTGTGTTAGTTAAGACCAAGTATATGTGTTGAGTAAAATAGCAGAGTAGTCATCAAGTGATAGATCTAAGTTAGGCTTATGACTTTAAGGGAGAGCCTCATGATATTTAGATGGTTAAATCTAATTAGGCAATGATGATTTTTAAGGGAGGGCCCCATGATATTCACGAACTCTGCTCATTTGATTCTCTCTTTGATGAGATACTTAAGCAACTCTCTTCGAATTTGGTTATCCTTATTATAAAAAAAAGTTATTTTCCTTGTTCAAAAATCATATTTTTAAAAGGGAAAATACATAAGTACCCCCTCAATCTATGTCGGAAATCTTAAAGACACACTTATACTATACTAAGGTCTTATTACCCCCCTGAAATTATTTTATAAATAATTCTTTACCCCTTTTTGGCCTACGTGGCACTAGTTTGAAAAAAAATATCAACACACGTTGGGCCCATAAGATAGTGCCACGTAGGACGAAAAGGGGTAGAAAATTATTTATAAAATAAGTCCAGGGGGGTAATAGGACCTTAGTATAATATAAGTGTGTCTCTGAGATTTCGGGCATAGGTTTAGGGGGTACTTGTGCATTATCCCTTTTTAAAACATAAAAGGGCCTAAAATACCCTCGAAGTATTAAAAATGATACACAACTACCCTTCATCCACCTATTGGCTCCAAAATACCCTCCCCATCTACCTATTGGCTCACAAATACCCTCCTCATCCACCTTTGGGTCCAATTTTAGCCACTTCATTAATGGAGTACCATTTAAAATAATTAAATAATACTTTTAATCACGTGACGCTCAACCATTGGTTGTAATTTAATTATTTAATATAATTTTAAACCCACCCATTTTTAACAAAATGCGCCCCAATACTTATTAATCCTGCCCTAAAATATAATTTTAAACTCACCCATTATCCGCTCGATTGAACCCATGAGTTCTTTTTGTATTAGGTCTTGTGGGTTTAATAAGCATTAAAGTGTACAATAATGTGACCATTATATTAATCTAAAATAATAATATCACAAAGAAAATCCAATTTCTTTTAGAGGAACAAATTGTATAGATACCGAGTTAGAGATTTATATAAAAAAACTCAAAATGTAAATCTTAAGCTATTAAGTTTAGCTGAATTCACCTCTGACTTCGTTCATGCAGAAAAAAGAAGAAGATATTTACTGACAATAGATATTTTTTAGTGGAGCGTGGGTTAATGTTATTAAATTCAAAGTTGCAAAATGTTTAGCGTTATTTATGTAAATATTGGCTATGAATATACATACATATTATTGCTATAAATTATATAATATAATGAAAATTTTATTATTATCGCTAAATTCTTTATTTGTCGTAGTGATTGATTGTTTGATTTATATGACAATAATTCTATCACTATTATTAAAATAAATCCAGATACTCAACAAATGTGATTTGTACTTACATTGTGTTAGCAACTCAGATTTGACTCCACAGGAACAAAAATTATATATTTTATCATATATATAATGTATGTTTTTATAAGTTATATTAACTAATAAAGCTTTAGCTTATTTATTAAATTTTATCTTCTAGGAGATTTCTTGATGCTCATTCATTACATTAGAAAGATGTTTCTAGTGTCATGACATCAAAAATATATTTTGATGCTCATTCATGACTTGGTGCTCAATATTTTAGGGTGGGTTTAATAAGTATTGGGGCGGGTATAGTTAAAAATAGGTGGGTAATGGGTAGGTTTCAAATTATATTAAATAATTAAATTGCAACCAATGGTTGAGTACCACGTAATTAAAATTATTATTTAATTATTTTAAATGGTGCTCCATTAATGATGTGGCTAAAATTGAAGCAAAAATTAGACGGGGAGGGTATTTGTGAGCCAATAGGTGGATGTGGATGGTATTTTGGAGCCAGTGGATGAGGGATAGTTATGTACCATTTTCAATACTTTAAGGTATTTTAGGACCTTTTCCGTTTTTAAAATTCTTTATTAAAAGAACATTCTTCCATCCCCACCCCACCCAACCACAAAACAAACATAGATGATGAGAAGAATTCTTAATTATTTATTTAATCAGTAACAAAAAAAAGAGAAGCAAAATAATTATGGTTGCCTCTTTCATTTTTTCAAGAAGAAAAAAATTCCCAGACCATGCACACTTGATTTTTACTTTGGTAAGATACTTCAGTTACCCTTTTCGGATTCAGTATGTCTTATAAAAAGGTTTTATTTCAAAAGCTAAATATTGGATTGTTGAGTAACAAACATTTACTTATAAGGGCAACACTGTTGGAAGATTATTTGAACTTTTTTTTTTATTGAAACCACCCTTTTACATCATGATCTAAATTGGTCATACCATATTAGAATATTGACATGAGATCCTCTATTTGATCTTGAAGAAAAAATTAAACTACGTAACAGTTGTATGGATATATTTTCTGATATTACCACCAAATTTTTTTGGAAGAGAGACTCATTTTCTGGCAGAGGCTATGGGTAAGCTGCTTCATGTACACATGGCGACATGGAATCAAACAAGATCAGGTTATGCAAGAGTGAAGGTAAACGCGGATTCATTGGGGAAATTTCACAAATTGACCTAAAGAATATAAATGGAGAAATTTTGAAAAGTGAATCCGGGTAAAATATGATTACGTTCCAAAATAGTGCAACACATACATGATATAAGGAAATAAAGAGGAACAATGCTATGTAAAACATCCTGAACTATACCCAAAGAAGGAGATTGTTTACAAATTAGTGGCAAATAGCAATGTGGAGAAAAGAAAATCTAAGAAGATAGGTAACGACAAATAGAAAGCGAATAAGACTAAAAAAACGACTGAGTTACAGGACAAAAGAAAGAATACAGAAGAATTTCAGCATGAACAATAGAGTATGTTCATTACATCAATGTTTTTGAGAGGTTGGAATTATGAGAACAAATTGAAGAAATTTCTCAAGAGAATCTATTACCTTGGGCAGTTTGCGAGGACTTCAATGTAATTCTCAATGAAAAAGAAAAGCCTACGGCGTTGAAAATGTCATGCCTGGTGCAACCACCCTAGACGTTACCGACACCCAAGGACCATTGCTGGACTTGAATGAACCATTGGCCTACCTTACTTAACTCAGCGGAAGAATTAACTTACCTCAAATAATAAACTGGAAATATTCTCATGAAAAATACTTTAAATAATAATCTTGGCTAAAATGGCACCTAATTTCCATAACAATATATGTATGACTGCAAATAAAGAGAAATCCAAAACTGACTGTCTGACTATCTGTTTTTCTATGAAGCCTCTACTACTACTAAGATGAATGTTGGGACAAACCCAAAAACATTATATAAAGGAAACATGGAAAGCAGTCCTCCGGGATGCAAGTAGACTCAACACTGACTCGAAATGTTCTAGCTGGATCAATGAGGCGCTGGATGCTGATCCTGGTTACATGTGTCTGCATTATAAGATGATGCAGGCCAACTGGCATCATTACAATGAATGTACGAGTATGCAATTTGGAATGCTAAACAACAACTACTAAGCTTGAAAGGATTAAGAATGAACTTACCTTGGCTCTGCTCAACTGAATAAGTCATAACTCAATATAAAACAGTAAAGACACATGCAATGTATATATAGCTTGTGAAAACAGTGTAAACACTTAGTTCATTAAAGGTAATACAGTAATAAACTCAAATTTACCTATTTATGAAAGTAATATAGTTTCTGTGGGAGATTCTCTAACCGACAACCATGACTATGAGCCTAAGCGATGGTACAAAGTCTACCTCATGTTTCAAGAGGACTGCTCTATACCTTGCCGTCGGTATAGATCCTGAACTACTAAGTGGATCGACTAGTCTATGCTAAAAAACACTAAGGAATCATCTAAAAAGTATGATCCTTTATCTGTCCATACTGGCTCCATGGTTTATAGAGACTTGAGTTGGTATGAGCTCGTGTCCCCATATTGGTTCTCAGTACAACTCCCAAAATACTCAACTTATATCTTTTTGAAGCAACTTCTTCTCTGGTTTCACATAATTTCTCAAACTTATCTTTAAAAAGCTCTCTTGGAAATCATAGTTCCCTTTTTCAAAACTAGCCAAAGGATTTGGAAGTCTAGATTCCTATATTTATCATAATGTGAAAACATTTATAACTCTTAGGGACTACTTAGTTCCGTTATAGCCTTTGAGAAATAAACTCACTCTTTGTTTTTTACTTTACTTGAAACTTAACTCATAGGAAATACTTAGTTCCCTTATAACTTTTGAGACTTAAAATAAACTCATTATTATGGATGATTTCATGACATTTAGATGTACTTTAGAGTGTTGGAATCAACTAGTAATTATAGGTACATCACTTAGAAACTCGTACGAAAAGATAGGGGAAAAAGGGATCTCCAAGTGACCCTAGAGCTCTGAGAGGCGAGAGGCGTCAGAGCCTGACAGACAGAGACTGTAGTAAGGGGTTCTGGCTGGCGTGGAACGCCATGCTCTGTCATAAAGAGGCTGCCCTGAGGAACTCTGGCAGGCGCGGAGCGCAAGGGCTTGTCAGACGTTAATTTCGACTTTTTTTCTCCGATTTTCAATTCTAAGCCTTCTAAACTCCCATAGATCTCACCCGAAACAATTAGGATCACTAAAATACTCAATACCCAATAGTTTAGACTCGTAAAACATCCCGGAAACACAAATTAAACAACCATAGGTATACCACAACTCAACCAATAAGAATTCGACAATGTTTTGTCAAGAACTTCAATCTTCATCATTCAACCTATTCTAATTGCGCTGAATTAAACATATTGTAGTGTGGGTGGAAGAACCCAACACTGAAAGATATCACATACCTTATAGGGATCACCCCCGATGAATTCCACTCAATGATTTGGCATTTTTGAAGAATTCTTGTTATTTTCTCCTTTCTCTTCTTCTCTTCTCTTTTCTCCCAAGCCCTAAGTGTATTCAATCTTTTAAAAACTGACTTAAGTCTTAATTTTAACTCTAATAAACACTTAAAACAAATTAGAAAATAGTAGGGTGAAAAGACTACTTTACCCTTACTAAAATCCGGATTGGGTTTTCCTCAGTCCAACAACCCAACTTCCGAAAGACATATCTCTCTCATACGACAAATAAAATGAGCGAACTCGGCGGCGTTGGAGAGATATATCCAAGGGATTTCCAACAATTTAAAGAACTGGCACTAAGTCATCCTGAGATAGAAGTCATGGCTGTTTGAAAATGACCAAAAACTCACTTTTATACTTAGGAAAATTTCAAGATTTTTCCTATTCTTTCCAAAAATAACTATTCTTAGTTTCTTTGTTTAATCCTATCTATTTCGGTTTACGAGATGTTACAATATCTCCCCCTTGGGAACATTCATCCTCGAATGAAATTTCTTTTACTAAGCTATGAATAGTATTATCATTTCAGCACCCAACCAACAAAAGAAACTAATAACATGCCTACACTTAATCTTATAAAGTGCTAAGAAGAGAATTTAGTACCTTGGTCTGCATTCTCCCCGGATTCAAAGAGATGTGGATATCTCTTCTTCATATCCTCCTCAACTTCCCAAGTTGCTTCTTCAACAAATTGATTCCTCCAAAGAACCTTGATTGATGCAACTTCTTAATTTTCAATTTGCGAACTTGACGATCTAAAATCTGAATCGGAAACTCTTCATAGAATAAACTATCCTTAATTCCAACATTCTCAGTTGGTATGCTCAATGAAGGATCACCCAAGCATTTCTTCAACATAGACACATGGAATACCAGATGAACTGATGCTAACTATTGGGGTAACTCCAATTCATATGCGACATTTCCAACTCTCTTGGAGATTCTGTAAGGACCAATATAGTGGGGACTAAGTTTTCCCTTCTTACCAAACCTCAAAACACACTTCATGGGTGAAACTTTGAGATATACCCAATCATTCACCTCGAACTCTAACGGTCTTCTCCTAACATATGTGTAGGACTTTTGGCGACTCTGTGTTGTTTTTAATCTTTCTTGAATCACTTTCACCTTCTACATAGCTTGGTGAACCAGATTTGTCCCTATCAGCCCTGCTTCACCAACTTCAAACCATCCAATTGGAGATCTTCATCTTCTCTCATAAAGAGCTTCATATGGAACCATTTGGATGCTCGAATGGTAATTGTTGTTGTAAGCGAACTCAATGAGAGGTATATGATCATCCCAAATTCAAACACACAAGCTCTCAACATGTCTTCCAAAGTCTGGATAGTACGTTCTGCTTGTCCATCTGTCTGAGGATGAAAAACAGTGCTGAAGTTCACCTTTCAACCTAAACCTTTCTGGAAATATTTCCAGAATTGTGCAGTAAATTTTGCATCTCTATCTAAAATAATGGAGACCGGAACTCCAGGAAATCTCACCACCTCTTGAAAGTACAACATAGCATATCCTCGGCCGAATATGTAGTTTTTACCAGCAAGAAATGGGCTGACTTTGTCATTCTATCAACAATCACCCTAATAGAATCATGTTGCCTACGAGATCTTTGAAAGTCTATGATAAAGTCCATATTAACCATCTCCCACTTCCATTACAGAAGTTCTATAGTCTGAGCCAAACCTCTCGGACTTTCGTGTTCTACTTTCACTTTGATGGCAATTCCGGCACTTGGCATCAAACTTAGTAATATCTTTCTTCATTCCTTCCCACCAATTAAACTCTCTCAAATTGAGGTACATCTTGGTGGAACCCGGATGAATGGAATATTTGGAGCTATGAGTTTCATCCATGATCCTCCCTTGGAGTTCATCCACCATAAGTACACACAACCTACCTTGACACTTTAGCACACCATCTCCCCCTTGTTCAAAAGCGAATACTCTTTGCTTATGAACATTTTCCTTCAAATCAAGCAATATGGGGTCTTGGTCTTGTTTTTCTTTCACCGCATACACTAGTGATGATTCAGCCGCATTAGTCACCACTATACCTCCTTTTGTGGAAACCATAAGTCTGACTCTCTAGCGTGCAAGTCTATGCACATCTTTAGCTAACTCCCTCTTTTCTTCTTAAACATGGGAGGTACTACCCATGGACAACCTGCTTAAGGAATCAACAACCAGATTAGCCTTACTTGGGTGGTAAAGAATACTCATGTCATAATCCTTGAGTAATTCTAACCACCTCCACTATCTGAAATTTAGTTCCCTCTGAGTGAACACATATTAGAGGCTCTTGTTATCAGTGAATATGTCCACATGAAAACCATACAAGTAGTGGCGCGATATCTTAAAGGCAAACACTACTGAGTCCAATTCTAAGTCATGAGTTGGATAATTCTTCTCATGAACCTTCAATTGTCTGGAGGCGTAAGCTATCACCTTACAATTATTCATCCCCACACAGCCCAAACCAACTCTCGATTCATCACAGTACACCACAAAAACTTGAGTACCTCTGGTAAGGTCAAAATCGAAGCAATAGTTAATTTCTTTTCAATTCCAGAAAGCTTTTCTCACAAGCTTTAGACCATTGAAATTTTACTGTCTTCTGAGTTAGCTTGGTCAAAAGAGATGACATAGATGAAAAACCTTCGAAAAATCTCCTATATTAGCTAGCCAAACCCAAGAAACTCTTTATATCTGTTGGAGACGTGGGCCTAGGCCAACTCTGAATTGCCTCTATCTTTTGGTATCAACTCTAATCCCATCACCAGAAACGATGCGGCCCAAGAATGCCACAGACTTTAGCCAAAACTCACACATAGAGAACTTGGCA
This sequence comes from Solanum sitiens, assembly GCA_016801875.1. Taxonomy (NCBI): domain Eukaryota; kingdom Viridiplantae; phylum Streptophyta; class Magnoliopsida; order Solanales; family Solanaceae; genus Solanum; species Solanum sitiens. The sequence continues at coordinate 809,421 of JABWTJ010000332.1, forward strand.
TGTAGCTCCTTATCATTCAAAGTCTACAGAACAATCCTGAGGTAACTAGCATGATCATCTTCATTCCTTAGATAAACCTGTATGTCATCAATGAAGATGATGAAAACAGATCTAAATAAGGTTTGAAGACTTTGTTCATAAGATCCATGAATGGTGCAAATGCATTGGTCAAACCAAATGACATCACCAATAATTCATAATGCCTATACGTGGTTCTAAAAGTTGTCTTTGGAATATCATATTCCCTAAATTTCAACTGATGGTAGCCTGATCTATGATCGATTTTTGAGAAGCAAGAAGCACCTGAAGCTGGTCGAAAAGATAATCTATTCTTAGGAGAGGATATTTACTCTTGATAGTCACCTTATTCAATTGGTGGTAGTCTATAACATCCTAAGGGAACCATTATTTTCCTTACAAACAAGACCAAGCGCCCTAATGTGAGACACTTGGTCGAATGAAACGTTTATCTAACAAATCTTTCAGTTGTTTTTTTAGCTCTTTTAACTCTGCTGGTTCCATTCTGTATGATGGAATAGAAATAGGACGAGTATCTAGAATGATGTCTATGTCGTAGTCTATCTTTCTTTCAGGAGGGACTCCGGGTAGATCATCAAGAAAGACTTGTGGGAACTCTTTCACTATAGAAACTGAATGGAGGGAAGGTAACTCAGCACTTGAGTCATCAAATCGGACTAAGTGATATATACACCCCTTTGAAACTAACTTTATCACCTTAATGTACGAAATGAAACAACCCTTAGGCACCGTTGAACTACTACTACACTCTATGACTCACTTATTGGGAATCTGAAACTTGACAACCCGATTTCTACAATCAATTGACACATAACAGGCATGAAGTCAGTCCATACCCAGGATGGAATCAAAATCTACCATGTCTAGTTCTACTATATCAACCATGGTGTTCTTGTGATTGATGGAAATTGGACAATCACGATAGACTCTTTCTTCTAGAATAGACTCCCCAACAGGTGTAGAAACATAGAAGGGTTCACAAAAAATTTCAGGAAAAATCTCAAACTAATTTGCAACATAAGGAGTTACAATAGATAAACTTGCTCCTGGGTCTACCAAATCATAAACATCAAAAGTAAAGACTTTGATCATACCCGTAACAACATTTGGAGAGTTCTCTTTCTCTTTGTAGCTAGTGATTGCATAGAAATGGTTTGCCCCTACGCTAGTACCAAAAGTGGCTCCTCTAAATGCAGCCCTATCTGGGGGAGCAATTGACGAAGATTGGGCTCTTTTGCTCGGATTTTCACCTCCATGCTTATTCTTGGGACACTCTTTCATGTAGTGCCCCTCTTGATCATATTTGAAACAGCCCGACTGACCATCACAACACTTACTAGCGTGGTTTCGACCACGCCTACAACATGCAGAAGCCCAACTACATCCTTGTGCCACACTACCTTGGGACTGGGTTAGTCTAGCCTTAAAGTTCTGCAAATTTTGGTCATTGTACTCACCTCTATTTTTGGGTACAGGTGCACTAGCAAATTATGGTGCATCCCCTTTTGTTTATGAAATTTTGGTCGACTTGAACTACCCTTATGTTTACCAAACTCATTCCCAGTCTTAGCTTTTTTGTTCATGTACTCCTCTCTGTCCCTCAACTTTTGCTCTTCAACTTGTTTCACATAGAACATTAACCTTGTAATGTCCATGTCCACAATCAACATTGCAGCTTTGCTCGAAGCACGACCCAAGACATCAATAAACAAGCTCATCATGCTCCACATATCCTTAACCTTCTTAAGATCATAGCGAGACAGTTGGGTAAAATTCAACCCATATTCATGCACACTCAACGAGTCCTATTTCAGAGTAAGGAACTACCGTACCTTTGCTTCCTTTAGTTTCGGGGGAAAGAAATGCCCTAAGAAAGCTTCTTCAAAGCAAGCCCAACTCAGAGGTTGTGCTTTCTCATATATGCCCTCCTTCCACTGATTGAACCAAGTCCTAGCCACATTCTTGAGTTGGTATGCAACTAACTCAACCCTTTCAGTGTCAACCATATGCATCACCTCAAACACCTTCTTCAACTCTTCCACAAAGTTTTCGGATCCTCAATAGTGCTCGAACCACTGAAGCTTGGGGGATTCATCCTCAATAATTACTGAATCCTCAAAGTGTGAGCCCCTTCTTGTGGGCTCCTTTTTGTTGCCCGACTTGGTTGGTCATAGATTGATTCAACATCCGGATAGCCTCACGAAATTCAGCATTGGTAACCTCCCCTTAAGGTTGCACTTCAGGAGCATTGGGTAACTCATGTTCCTGAGGTTCAACATTCCTTCTAGCTGGACGACCTCTTGATGCTTTTTGAGGAGGCATACTTATCTGAAACACACTCAAGCACGAGTTAGAAAGGGACTTTTAGAAATAAACTCTAACGCACGAAAAGGAATATGAAAAATATGAGAAATTCCTAAATGTTGTAGCCTCCTAATCATAGATGTGGTGTGTTTCACACCGATGACTAAGACTCTACAAACACGGCTTCATAGACTCCCTAGGACTCTTGAACCTTGTGCTCTAATACAAATATTTTCATACTCGGAGCCTAAACCTTGGACGTGGTTGGCACCCAACGATCATTGCTAGCCTTGAGAGAACCCTTGGCCTGGATAACTTAACTCAGCGGAAGAATTAACTTAACTCAAATGATATACTGGAAACATTCTCATAAAAAATATTTTAAAGAATAATCTTGGCCAATATGGCACCTAAGTTTCATAACAATATATGTATGTTTGCAAATAAAGAGAGACCCAAAACTAACTGTCTGACTATCTGTTTGTCTATGAAGCCTCTACTACTACTAAGATGAATGTTGGGACAAACCCCGCAACATTCTATAAAGGAAATACATAAAGCAATTAAAGAGTCCTCCCGGATGCAAGGAGGCTCACCACTGACTTGGAATGCCTAAACTAGATTGACGAGGCGCTGGATGCTGATCTTGGTTACCTGCGTCTGCATCATAAAATGATGCAGGTCAACTGGCAGCAATATATTGAATGTACGAGTATGCGAGTTTGAATGCTAAACACAAACTACTAAGCTTGAAAGGATAAGAGAACTTACCTTGGCTCTGCTCAACCAAAGAAGTCATAACACAATACAAAACAGTAAAGACACATGCAATATATATAAAGCTTGTGAAAACAGTGTTAACACTTAGTTATTAATAGGTAATACAATAATAAACTCAACTTTACTTATATATGAATGTAATATAGTTTCTGTGAGAGATTCTCCAACCGACAACCATCATTAGAAGCCTAAACAATGGTACAACGTCTTACCTCATGTTGCAAGAGGACCGCTCTGGACCTTGTCATCGGTATAGAACCTGAACTACTAAGTGGATCTACAATATTTTCTAAAAAGCACTAAGGAATCATCTAAAAAGTATGATCCTTTATCTGTCCATGCTGGCTACATGGTTTATGGAGACTTGAGTTGGTATGAACTTGCGTCCCCATATCGGTGCTAAATACTACTCCCAAAATACTCAACTCATATGTTTTTAAAATAACTTCTTCTCTGATTTGAGGTAATTGCTCAAACTTAGCTTTAAAAGGCTCTCTTGGAAATCATAGTTCCCCTTTTAAAACCTAGCCAAAAGCTGTGTCGAAGTCTAGCTTCCTTTCTTTCTCAAAATGTGAAAATGTTTATAACTCTTAAGGACTACTTAGTTCCCTTATAGCTTTTGAGATATGAACTCACTCTTTGATCTTTTACTTTACTTGAAACTTAACTCTTAGGGAATACTTAGTTCCCTTATAAGTTTTGAGACGTAAACTCAACTCATTACTCTTTGCTCAACTTGTGGCTTGAGCCTTAAAACAAAGTTAGAATGTTTGTTTAAGACTCTTGAAAACTTTAAGAACTCACTTTGACTTACTTCTTAACTTTTAGGCTTTACTCTTAACTTTTTCGGCTTTGATCTTAACTTTTCTTGAATTGGATTATGGATTCAAGGATCATGATCTCATGTTTATGGATGATTTCATGATGTTTAGATTTACTTTAGAGTGTTGGAATCAACTAGCAATTATAGGTACATCACATAGGAACTAGTACAGAAAGATGGGGTAAAATGAGATCTCCAGGTGAACTTGTCGCTTTGAGTAGCTCAAGGCGCTTGAGCCTGACGGATAGAGACTGTCCTGAGGGGTTCTGTCTGGTGTGTCACACTAGGCCTTTTGACACAGAGGCTGCCCTGAGGGGCTCTGGATGGCGCGGCGCCGCAGGGCTTGTCAGACGCAAATTCCAACTTTTCTTTTCCGATTTTCAATTCTAAACCTTCTAAACTACCATGGATATCACCTTAAACACTTAGGATCGCTAAAATCCTCAATACACAATAGTTAAGACTTGTAAAATAGCCTGGAAATAGAAATTAAACAACCTTAAGTATGCCACAACTCAACCAACAAGAATTCAATGTTTTTCATCAAGAACTTCAATGTTCATCATTCAACCTATTCTAATTTCGCTGAATTGGACATATTGTAGTGTGGGTGGAATAAACCCAACATAGAAAGATCTCACATACCTTATAGGGATCACCCCCGACGAATTCCACTCAACGATTTGGCGTTCTTGAAGAATTTTTGGTCTTTTCTCCTTCCTCTTCTTCTCTTCTCTTTTCTCCCAAACCCTAAGCGTATTCAATATTCTAAAAACTTAATTAAGGCTTAATTTTACCCCTAATAATCCATTAAAACAAATTAGGAAATAGTAGGGTGAAAAGACTACTTTACCCTTATGAAAATCCGGATTGGATTTTCCTCAGTCCAACAGCCCAACTTCCGAAAGGCATATCTCCCTCATACGACATGGAAAATGAGCAAAATCGGTGGCGTTGGAAAGATTTCTCAAAGGGATTTCCAACCATTTAACTTACACTAAATCAGTATGACCTAGAAGTTACGGTAATTTGAAAATGACCAAAAACTCACTTTTATACTTAGGAAACTTTCTAGATTTTTCCTATTCTTTCCCAAAATAACTATTCTTAGTTTCTTTGTTTAATACTAGCTATTTCGGTTTACGAGATGTTACAGAAACCCAAGTTTATCCTTCACAATATAGATTAATCATCAAGCTTCTTCAATCTTCAATAATTTAAAATAACTTGTTTTAGAAAATTTCAAAAATAAAATAAAATAGTTTGTAAGTTATTTAAATAGTTTTGTCACTTTTTTTAATTTTTAAATAATTATGTCAATAATTTGTACAGTTTATGAATATTTGGAAATCATCTCAAAAGATTTTATTTTTCTAGTTAAATATTTTATTTAATTAATATTGTTTTGAAGCATTTAAGAGGGAGAAGTTAGAAAAAGAAAACAGGGGAAAGGGGGGACAGAAGAAAGAATATACATAAAAAAAATATTTGTAGAAAATAGTTTAAGTGGCTAAAAAGGTTTAGGGTTTAATTTGAGCTAATTTGTGGCCTTGGAAATCTCTCATCTTGCTTCTTGTTCAGTTGCTGCTCGAAAAAAGGTAATATCCCTTTTCTTTTATTAAATTCATCTTCATCTCGTGTTTCTGTTGTTTGAAGTTTTAGATTTTGATTATATTGTTGTTGTTCACTTTCTGATCATTTTCTTAACGGTGATACCCAGTTAGCGTTTTAGCATTTGAATATAGCTAAGTTTTACTCCTCTTGCTGATAAAATATGTTGTGTGTTATTGATCTAGTTTAAACTATTTTTCGATAAAATCTTCCCCAAGTTTTGTCATAGTTTTAGAATATATCAGGTTGAGTAGCATGCTCCAATACTTTCTAGTTGTGTTTAATCGTATTATTTCTTGATTTTTGTAAATCTCAAGCAATATTTTCTTATTCTCCTTGAAGATCAAGTTTGTATGAATCAAATAGATCGATGATGTACAGTATAAAGCCCCACCTCTGGAAAATGGGTGTATTTGTTTGTTCTTAAATATTCACATTTTGATTTTCTATTTCGGATTGCCATTTTTGATCTCATGAGATTTTTGTTATTAGTTTGCTTCCTTATTAGCTTTTTATTGATAATGTGCGTATGGTTTATGTCTACTAAATGTATGAGTTAATACTATGTGTATGCCTTATTTATTTTCAAATGTTTTCTTATGATATACTAATTTGTATTCCTCTCTTTGCTTTGTTGTAAAATGACATGAGAGTCTAGTGGGACTCAAAATCTCGTTATTTGCATGCCAAGGGGTCATGGAGGCCCTAACTCCCCTCGAGTAGATTATTTAGTCAATTGAAGCGGAACGGAAGCCAATATACAAATTTGGAGGCTGATATACATGTCTTGGAAGCAAAACTATACAGAAAATCAAGTAGATACATATTGTATACAATGATATACGGTAACTGTATACATCGTATACATGCATGAAAATGGACCAGGCCCAAAACAAAGTGCAACAGCAGTCTTAAAAGATTGAATTACTTAGATTATGACAGATTGAAGAAAATTGGGTCTGCCAGCCCAACAACTCAAAATTTGGGCGGGAAGAGACAAGCATTTTTAAATGATTGAACAGAGTATTTGTAAAATTCTTTTGGGGTAACACATGAAGTCCAAAAGGGAAGCATAAGGTAGCTTGGGAGGAAATTTGTTACCCTAAAAAAAGTGGAATTGGATATTTCTAGTGTTCTTTTTGCAGAGCTTTGGTGTAATTTCATAACTCTGACAACCTCACTTTGGTGTACATGGAAAATAAATGTTTCAAAAAACTTCATCCTATAATTGTCAGCAACTCATGTTTCTAGAAAAATGGTTGCAACAAGAGAATATGTAGAACATGATATATGGTGGCAGCATAAGTTATGAAATTCAAGCTTCCAGTTTGACAATTGAACAAATTAAAACAACAAGCTCTATAATTTAGAGATGGCATGAGAAAGGGAGAAATGGAGACAACGAGACATTTATTTGTATTTTCGGATGAAAATATCGTTCGAGTGCTTGCGAAACTTTCCGAATAAGATGTAATTAGCCCTTATTTGCATGTGATTTGTGTACTTCATTCATATTTCTTAGTATTAGCATTCATTTCAAGAAATAAAAGGATGATTATTTTGTTCCAAAACATATGTTGTAAATTCAACATTCAACCTCCTCATATGACTCGTCTTTTATTTTGGTAAGAGTTTACAATACTATTGGGATTCATCTACTGCAAAAGAAATGTATATCGCAACTTTACAAAAATTCTACAAAAGTCCCTTAAAATTATAAGATTTCGTATACATGAGGAAACCTGCTGATACATAGGTGACAGATTGTGAATAATACATTACTTAATGGGATGAATGTATCTAAGAAGGGATAATTGGTATCGAACTCCCTAATAAGTCAAACATTGAGGCTTTCGTATCTTCATCTGTTGTGCATAGGGAGGGAAGCATATACGTAGACTCTCACTTTTTAAAACTTTATATAGGAGAAATGCCTAATCATAATTACTATATTCATTTTTTTGGTAAGATCATAAACTACTATATTTCATGTGCCCTTAACCTTTTTCTTTTGGGAAATTTTCAGTCAATTTCATTGTCAATCAAAGTAGCATCCTACTCTTAAATAAGTGATAAAAATTGAAATACAAGCTAATGAAATATCATGAACATTTGATATCACATTTCAAGTAAAAGGGAAAAGTTATTTTTGATAGAGAAACTGAAATAAGTTCCCTATGATTTATCAAGAAATTGAAAAGTTCATTCTTACCTCACATAATATGAGCAGTCCACATATGATTATAAAGCACATTTTTATCTCACTTAGTATGAGCGGACCACAGAATACTATCAAGTAGATCATTTAAATTCACTATGCAGCAGACCATGCACTTAAGTGACAACAGAAAGGTATTACCAAAAAATATGTCAAAACAAAGTTAGACCTGATACGCTCAAATTACACCTCCCTAAAAAAGTCTAAGCGGTCGTATCAAGTAAAGAACCCAACTATTAGGTTGGGGTCGATTCCACAAGGAAAATGGTTTAGACTTAACTTTAATGTACGATTACTTCTATTTAGTCAAGTCCTTTCCGAAAATAGGTAAATAAAGGGGGGGGGCAGTTCTGAAACAAAAGTTCTGTAATATCTCTAAGTAAAACAAGTATCAGGATTAAATCGTTGGTGTTTATCAAGTTGTGAGAGAAACTAGGGTGTAAGTGTTCCCCATAGGTTCGTAATGCCGTATTCCTAGCTATAACAATTCTTCCCTAGTGTTTTGCATGCAAAATGATAAGTTAGGTATCTACAAATCCTTGGTCCGACATTTATAGAATTTCACCCCCAACCTTGGTCCGGCTACGTGTTTCTAAGTTACTAACCCTTACCTTTACTTCGTATTAAGCATCATATTTTATGTATGACTTAGTTATTACTTTGCACCAATCGAGACTAGCCTATTTGATAGCATCCCACTGAATCTATGTTGATAATTATTTTCCTATTAACTACCTCATTGGTCCGGCAAGTAGCAATAAGGCAAATTCTAACGTGTGCACTCGTTAAAAGTCTTCTAAGCAAAAGAATTATCAATGCATGCAATAACCTATTTGAGAATTGTTATTAAGCTAGGTTTACTTTGTTAATCACCCATGGTTACCACAACCCTAGTTGTGTATTTAGTTACCCATGCATAGAAGAACACTATTCATATTGATAAACAATAAATCATGAACTTACTTTGACAAATTCGAAGAAAATCCATAAATTCAACTTGAAACAACAAGAAATCACTTGAAAACCAAATCCAGAAATTTCAATTAATGCTAAAGTTGCAAAAACACAATCTCCAAAAACAAACTAAGAATAGTAGTAATAGAATCTAACCCCCAAAATGAGTTTTTACACCCTATTTAAAGAAAAACATTTTCCTAAATTAAAAGGAATTCAAATAAGCAAAGTTGTCCAAAAAACATTGTTGTAATCGACGACCCCCATAGACGGTCCGTCGATGAAACGACGGGCCATCGACTGCCTCTGTCAGTCCAGACTTAGCATCTTTTTTATCCTTCAGCTGGAATCTTCTCTGATTCAATCGACGGACCAACATCACTTTCCATCGATGAGTCTACGGTCCGTTGATACCTTCCGTCGTTCCATACTTAGACTTTCTTCAACTTCTGGTACTGGACTATCTCTGATCCAATCGATGATTCAACAGGACGGTCCGTCGATCCTTCTGTAGCCCTATACTTAGTAAGATTTCCCCGAGTTTCTCCAGATGCCTGAATTATCAGTCGACGGTCACCATCTACACTAAATCTCAGTTGCTTTCTGCGTTTTGGTTTTTGACACCTTTCCTGCAAAACAAACTTCTACAAAAAGGCTCTAGACACACACCAATCTTAAGGAAAAAGCATAGAAAGTAACGTGAAACCACGGTACATCAACACCATCAACTTAAATTCGTTGTTTGTCCTCAAGCGACGCACTATGACTCAACACAACACTTTGTACAAAAGTATCCTCTTTTAAACTTTCCAATCACATGGCTATCAATCCCAACTTTTTTGTTGCTTTAGTGCATTCTTTTACTCTTAGGCTTGATAAGCTCACTCATGAGTATAACACCATGACATAAACTCACCATGCACCGAAACCTCTACTCTTTTGCCTTTCGCAAAGGTACCAACTTTTTGATATTGCAACTAGTACACTCCCTTCAAAAGAAATCCTCCTTTTTTGCACAGTGATTTTAACTTTGGGTACAAGGATCATTATGCAACACTCACGCTCAAAACATATTCACACCTAGTTATTACTTGTCTCCATAGGCTTGCCCTTGTTTCACAGCTTAAGTTCACCACATTAGATTCTTAGGATCACGATAGGACTTTCTTGGATTGTAACGTAGGCTCAGGGTCAGGTATGGTACATATGGGTATAGTTTAGTGACTTTTTGCCCTCCTTGACATTACGGCTAAGTGTCCTACCTATTTCATTATCTATTATGCCCTACTTTTCTTTTCTTATCATATTTGCCTTGCTTTTTCCTTTGTTCTTTGTGGAAGTGACTCTTACTTATTTTTGTTCAACTCTTTTTCTTTCTTTTCTCTTTGTTTTCTCTCTTTTTATTTCTTTTTATTTTCTTTCATCCAATTGATAATTTTGACTGATTCACTTCTCTTGATCACTTTTTCTTTTCTTTTCCACATTATTCTTTTCATACCCACTTTTCGGTTCATCACTCATAATAACCACCCTCAACTTATGGCTTTGATATGCGTCGAGGTACACATTACCCAAGGTTGGGTCAGGGCCAAGACGAGGTCAGTTTCTGCATTAGCCACCCTCAACTTATTCTTTTGGCCTAAGTTGAGGTGCACATGTCCAATGAGGGACCAGGGCCAACAAATTATACACAGGGAAAGTGAGTTGGTGAAGAAAATAAAAGTCTATTATAGGCTAAACATATTTGGATCAAAAAAGGATAACAATTTCATTTGGTTCACTTTACTTTAGGTTAGATGTTTGCTACTTTAAACAAGGGCCTATGATCCTTTCCTAGTCGTCTAACACAAATTCATTTTGCAAGACTAACCGGGCAAGTTCTAGCTAGGTACCAACAGTGGAACAATCAAACTTCCTCACACTCTCTTGACACCTCGCTGCCCTATCAGATTGTCGGACACCTAGTTTGAGTGTTAGATTGAGGGTCATGCAGTGGGTTCATCTCTATGTCATGATTAGAGCCAACACATTCAGCTAATTTATACCTATTCATGCAAGCATTTTCTTAGAACGGGATATCATTCATGCTTAACCATCATGCTTCATATTTCACTTTCATATTATGTACATGTTATGACATGCCGGTTCAACAATAAAGTAATCAGTCTCTTGGGGCTAAAGAACACAGGCAAGAAAACCCCTAAGAGAGGATCGTGAGTTGGGCTACTCAGACTTCACCTTAACACTCACTTTCCATTTACCCCACCCCAACAAAAAAACATTAATTTGTCCCCAATGCATAATAAATATAAAGACAGGCTGGTAGGTGAAGCAAACCTGAGGTCATAGCACCGATGATCAACAAGGAGGCGGGTCCGATTTCCCGAAACCTGCAACCTCTGTAGTAGGAACACCCTAAGTGGTACCCACAACAATATTCGCACCCTCAGTGGTGCTCCTCTCAATAGCCTCAGGTCTGGAACTAGATTCCCCAGCAGCCAACTCTCGATCCCTCGTCTGATGGGTCTCCTCATCAATCAAAGAGGCTTTCCTCGAAGCCTCAAAGTCTGTATGCTCCTTCTTCCTTGCACGGGCATCCTCTCCCTCAGTGGTGCGGCTAAAACGGTGCCTCTTGGCACGCTCATGTGGCTCAGGAGGGGGTGTAGTGGGGGCAGTGAATACTGCAGCAAGCATTGTGTCCTCCGCTAGCTCGACAGGTGAAGTCTCGGGCTCAGGTCCCTTCATCTCTAGGATACTGTCAACATCTACCCACAAACTCGCCAAAGCCTCATGAAGAGTAGTCAAGTCAATGGTGGGGGCTTGGCGTGAAAGAACCCACAACTCAAATGCATCAAGGCGCTGGTGAACCGTCTGAATCTTTCACTGCGTCTGCTGAGCCACCCTCTTCTCAATCCGGTCTTCAGCCTCAGCAATGGATTTCTGCATCCAAGGATGGATATGATACAACAGGGTGGCCATATGGGCCTCTAACTTCTGGACCCTTGCTATCGGGACCAGTGATGCTGACAATGGAGTAGACCGAGTGGAATTGGGTGCTCTACTAGTGCCAGGGGCAGACTCAGCCAGGGTGGTATCAGTGGGCTCTGAAGTGGCAGGATCAGTCCCCTGGGCTAACTCTACCGTATCCGCCAAATCTCACTCAGCGTCTACAAATCAACTCTAGGCCCTCTACATGGTGCCGCCACATTGGCCTCATCCCTAATGAGGCCTATATCTACAGTCCCGACCGGAGTATGGAGGGCATCACACTGCCAAATAGGCACTCCAGCATCCCTGCATAGCTGAAAGATCATACAAGCAAACATGTAAGTAGTAGAGGTCTTAAAAGCCCTCTCATGTATCACGGCGATCAATAACTTCGTGAAGTTGATCTCGAACCCGGCCACCAATATTGCTGTTATGCAAGCCACCTCTTGGTGGACTCTCTCTGTTCTCTGGTCCTCTGAAACTGGCCACTCTTGAAAAAACCCCACCTGTATCACCAGTGGGCACACCGTACAGGAAGCGGTGGATCGAAGTAGGAGAAATGTCCACTCAACAGCCTCAGACTAGAACCTGTGTGAGTGGGTCATGTTTAGCAGGTCTCGCCCGCCTGTCCAAAGAACCTCTGAGAATTGCCCCATATGAGGTGTAGAACTCTCGAACAATCTCCTCACTATATGAACCCACACTCCTAGCCATCCACTCGAGCCTATGGCGGGTAAACAAGTTATGCACATCAGGGACTGTGTAAAGACTCCATATAAGAACTCTACGCTCGACTGTCACCAACCGAGTCATCACCCCCTTGTCATTCAGTAGCTTTTATTCCCTGTAGACATGATACTGACCATCTACGCACCACCAGTTTAGCTCATCAGGAACCGGTGGAGGGACATCATCCTCAGGTGCCAGAGCAGACTCTGAACTATGGGCCTCATCAAACGAGGCTTGGCGGGCACGCACCTCTAGGTTAGTGGCTCCAGGTGATCCAGAACCAGAGGCAGTGGCCACATTCAACCCCGTAGAGTGAGCCGAATCTGATCCTGATGCTACTTCGAAGCCATAAGCTCCTTCAGAACCAGAGGCAGACCTAGACGGTTTGACGGTCAGTGTACGCTCCTCATCAGACTGGGAGGCAGTGAATAAGACGAAATCCACCTTCTGGGGGTACCCCGAGTGGCTCTTGTAGTGGTGTAGGGGTACCGGTGACTGGGGGCACATATGCAGGATCTTGATCATCGTCGGAAGTGTCAATCATCCGACGGGATGGTGCCATGAACTTGGACCTACCCCTGGAATAAACGATGTCTAGTTTAAGGGCCATATGTACCTATGAAAACATTTGTTAGTCTCATAGAAATCTTACTACACAACAAAACAATCTAAACAGAAAAATGAAACACAAATCACATTCCAGTTCAGAACTACAATACTGGTTGACGGGCACTATCGACGGCCCGTCGATGAATCAACGGTCCATCGATGAATAACGGTCCGTCGATAGTGTCCATCATTGGAAACATAGGAATTATTTAGGATTAATTCTACATACCTCTTAGTTGGAAACGACGGACGTGCAGAACGGCCCGTCGATCAATCGACGAACCGTAGTCCACTTTTATCATAAGACACTTAGAATAATTTTTTAACTCTCATAAATCAGGGTCTCAGTTGGAAATGATGGACATGAAGAACGGCCCGTCGATCAATCGACGGACCGTAGTCCACTTCTGTCATCTCAGAGTTAAGCAATTTTAAGATGGATCAACCGACGGACACCATCGACGGCCCATCGATCAAATGACGGTTCATCGATGAGGTCTCATGTTGTTGGTCAGAAAAAGAATTCATACCTAGTTTTTAGTAGCAAATGTGACACCTTTAAGACCCTCATATGTTTATCCAACACAAAACAACAATTATAAGACCATTTCTTCATCCTTAGGGTTTCGATTTTGCAAGGTTCATTCTAGAATTCTAAGATACTATCAAACCCTAAGTCGGAAAGTCCACAATCTTATTTTAAACAGATTACACCACTACCAATTCACTTTCTATCATTCTAAGGGACATATTACCCATTTTTTAACAAGTTAAAATATGCAATTTTGTCCCTAAGTCAAGACCCACAATCCATTTTTCGTTTCCAACAGCAAATAAACGAGAGATCATTAAGTAAAGGGAATCGAAGTACCTGAAAATCGTAGTGGAGTGACTGGGTGAATGATATTTTCAACAACCTACATACCCGCCTTTGACAGAGACCGGAGAAAGCAAGAGAAGCGAAGTAGAGTTTTGGGAAGGAGAGGGTTTTGGGAGTATGGGTATTTTGGGAGTTTGGAGATTTTGATGAAAACGGAAGGAAGAGTTATGGTAATATGATGGGAAAGGAAGGAAATAAGGGTAGGGAAACGGTTGGGAAAGAATTTAAAAAGGTTTTGGATGATAATGAATAGTTTTCTTTTAATATAACTGGCTGGGTCGGGTCGGGTCATTGGTTCTTTGGACTGACGACACCCCGTCGACGTTCCGTAAGTCAGTCGACAGGTCGTCGATTGAACAAAAACTTAGACACAATTACATGACATACTTGGGATATACGTACACTAACAACGGTCCGTTGATGGAACAACGGCCCGTCGATGGGGTCGTAGATCTGAGCACCAGACCATTTTCTGCAGAATTCTTAGTTTTGGTCCCTGCATATTGAACACCCATCAAGCTATTCTTTTTGTGTTTTTTTGGACACTTTTTAGACACGTACCCTAAGCTAATCTGTAGCCAACACTAAAAAAATAACGCATGAAGATGAGTAAAGCAAAACGAAACAAGAAAAAACACTTAGTCCTACAAAGAATAGAAAAACATATTGTTGGCTAGAGGATACACCTTGGGTTGCCTCCCAAGAAGCGATTGATTTAACGTCGCGTCACGAAGAATGATCCTTGATTACTCAGACTTTATCAAGGTGATATGCCTCAACCACTTCATGGACACTCTCTGCATACCCTAGGTAGATATTAGTTCTTTGCCCGTTGACAGTAAACTTTGCACCCTCCTTGTTCTCCAACTCAACCGCTCCATGTGGAAACACTTTAGTAACAAGGAATGGTCCCATCCACTTGGACTTGAGTTTTCCCGGAAATAAGAGTAGCCTAGAGTTGAATAGAAGCACCAAGTCCCCAACCACAAATTCTCGCTTTTCAATCTTTTGGTCGTGGTACTTCTTCACTTCTCTTTGTAGATAGCTGAACTTTCATACACTTTGAGGCGAAACTCATCAACCTCATTCAACCCATTAAGTCTCTGTTCCACTGCTTCATTCCAATCCATCTTTAGTTTCTTCATTGCCCACAAGGCTTTATGCTCTAACTCAACTGGCAAGTGACAAGCCTTCCCATATACAAGTTGGTATAGAGACATACCTATGGGGGTCTTGTATGCAGTCTGGTCTGCCCAAAGAGCATCATCAAGCCTCCTTGACCAGTCCATTCTATTAGCATTTACCCTTTTTGACAAGATTGGCTTGATCTCTCTATTCGACACCTCAACTTTCCCACTAGTCTGTGGATGGTATGGAGTGGCCACATTGTGGCGAACCCCATATTTCTCCAATAGCCCTTTGAACAACTTATTGCAAAAGTGAGACCCACCATCACTAGTAATGGCCCTAGGTGTGCCAAATCTGGAGAAGATGTTCTTTTTCAAGAACGCGGTGACACTCTTCCCTTCATTGTTAGAAAGCGTTATGGCTTCCACCCATTTTGACACGTATTTTACCGCCACAAGTATATATTTCATCCCATCAGAACTCACAAATGGGCCCATAAAATCAATGCCCCATACATCAAATAACTCAATCACTAGAATGGGATTTAATGGGAGCTCTTGCCTCTTCGAAATTCCTCTATCTCTTTGACACCTATCACATGACTTGGCGAACTTATGAGCATCTTGGTGAATGATTGGCCAATAGTACCCACACTGAAAAATCTTGTGGGCAATCCGGATACCACTATGATGCCCACCCACAGGCGAGGAGTGGAATGCCTCCAAAACACTTAACATCTCAACTTCTGGAATGCAAAGGCGAATAGGCCCATCAGCACAACTCCAGTACAAGTAAGGATCATCCCAAAAGAACTTTTTCACATCATACAGGAACTTCTTCCTCCGATGGAACGACAAGTCCGATGGGACTATATCAATGGCCAGATAATTTGCAAAATCGGCGAACCATGGAATCAAGTCATGAGAAGCGGTCAATACATGCTCATCAGGGAAGGTATCATCAATTTCAGACTTTTTACCCAACTCTCGCATAGCTTCATCCTCCAATCTAGACAAGTGATCGGCAACTTGATTTTCAGACCCTTTTCTATCTTTTACCTCAAAATCAGACTCTTGCAGTAGTAGCAACCATCTAATCAACCTTGGTTTCACATCGTTCTTTGCCATCAAGTACCTCAATGTGGAGTGGTCAGTATGCACTATGACTCTTGTGCCAAGAAAATAGGAGCGAAATTTTTCGAAAGCAAATACCACCGCAAGAAACTCTTGTTTAGTCACAGTGTAGTTCTTTTGTTCTTCATTTAGGGCCTTACTTGCATAATAGATGGGGTGAAGGATTTTATCCCTTCTTTGTCCCAATAACACACAAAGAGCAACCCCACTGGCATCACACATCACCTCAAATGGCTTACTCTAATCTGGAGAAATAATTATGGGCGCAGACACCAACATCTCCTTCAACTCTCCAAACGCCTTCAGACAGGATTCATCAAAATAGAATTTACATTCCTTCTCAAGTAATTTGCACAAAGGATGTACAATTTTTGAGTAATCCTTAATAAACCTCCGGTAGAAGCCCGCATGTCCCAGAAAACTTCTCACATCTTTTACATAGATGGGTGGAGAAAGTCTCTCTTTAACTTTAACTTTTGCTCAATCAACCTCTATCTGCTTCTCTGAGATGCGATGGACCAATACTATACCTTCTTTTACCTTAAAGTAACATTTTTCCCAATTTGGCACAAGATTGCAATCTTCATTTCTTTTGAGAACCTCGGCCAAGTGACTCAAACAACGATCAAAGGAGTCGCCAACAACTGAAAAGTCATCCATAAAACCTCAATAGTGTCCTCCACCATATCGGAGAATATCGACATCATGCATCTCTGGAAAGTGGCAGGTGCATTGCATAACCCAAACGACATCCTCTTGAAAGAGAATGTCCCACAAGGGCAAGTAAAGGTGGTCTTCTCTTAATCCTCCGAGGAAATAGAGATTTGATTGTAACCAGAATATCCATCAAGAAAACAATACCATCTTTTTCATGCGAGTCTATCTAACATCTTTTCCGTGAAGGGCATCGGAAAATGTTCCTTCTCAGTCCATGCATTCAGTTTCTGGTATTCCATACAAACTCTCCATCCAGTCATCATCCTTATTGAAACAAGCTCGTTCCTCTCATTGGGCATTACTGTCATTCCCCCCTTTTTGGGCACACACTGAACAGGGCAACCAAACTACTATCTGCAATAGGATATATGACTCCGGCTTCCAACCACTTAATGATCTCCTTCTTCACTACCTATTCAAAAGGTGGATTCAACCGTCTCTGGTGCTCAATACATGGCTTGTGATCGGGCATGAGTTGAATTTTGTGTGAATAAATCCCAGGAAGGATCCCAATAATGTCCGCAATAGTCCAACCAATGGATCGTTTGAACCTCTTCAAAACTTCCACCAAACACTCTACTTGTTGCTCATTCAAATCCGATGCAATGACTACCGGCAAAGTGTCATCTCTACCCAATAATACATTCCTCATATGAGGTGGTAAAGCCTTAAGATCCAATTTTCGAGCCTCTTCAATAGATCGTCTCACAGGTGGAGACTCGTGATACTTCATATCTAACTCTAATTTCTTTGGTTTGGACCGATATTCGCTTCGTTCAAGTGCCGCAACCAAAGACCTATACTCTTGAATACCATCACTCTCAAAATTCATGATCACTGCCGCTAGTGCCTCAACACCTACGCACTTTTTGATTTGTACCTCAGATGTACTCTCAACCATGTAGGATATAGCAGATACCGTTTGGATCTCACCACTCTGCTTCATGGACCTAAAAATGTTGAATGTTGCTTCTTCATTGTTCAACCTAACTTCATCTGCCCTTTCTCCATATCAACCAAGGATCGACCAGTAGCAAGGACAGCCTCCCAAGAATAATAGGGACCTCAAGTCCACTTCACAGTCAAGAATCACAAAATCAGCCAGAAATATAAAAGACTCCGCCTTCACGAGCACATCATGGAGTATCCCAATGGGCCTCTTCACTGTTCGATCGGCCATCAGTAACCGCATTGCAGTGGGCTTTGGGTCACCCAAACCCAATTTCTTATAAATGGAAAGAGGCATGAGATTTATGCTTGCACCTATATCACATAATGCTTTAGCAAATTGTAATAACCTGATGGTACATGGAATAGTGAAAGCGCCTGGATCTTCCTTCTTCTGCACAAGAGACCTTGTAGAAATAGCACTACAATGCTGATTTCGATCATCATCCTCAAAACTTACCGATCTCTTCTTAGTAACCATATCCTTTATGAACTTGGCATAACCGGGTATTTGCTCAAAAGAATCTATCAAAGGGACATTGATGGAAAGTTGTTTCAACATAGTGATAAAATGCTGGTATTTACCGTCCTCAATCTTACTCACCAATCTCTAAGGGAATGATGGTGGCGGTCTGGGAATGGGGATCATTTTCTCGGGTACCTTTGCTTCTTTTGCCGCTTTGTCCACCAATTCACCACTAGTTTCCACCACCTCTTCATCTTTTCTCATCTCATCTTCTACCACAGACGGTATGGGTGGATCAATAGGTTGCTTACCTCCTCGAGTAGTGACTGTCATGCAACGTCCATCATTTTTAGTAGAAGACAATTGGGCCATTTGTAACTCAAGATGTTTAATCGTTACCTCATGTGCATCCACTTTTTTCCCGATATTAGCCAAATCACCTTTCAGTTCCTTGGTGTGCTCATCACTAGCATCAAACCTCATCATCATCTTCTGCAACATATCTTCAACTCGCACCATACTACCTCCACCATCCCTAGGAGCAATTTCCCAATTTTGAGGTGGAACATAGGGCCCACTTCGATAATTTCTATTACTATAGTTACACAGGTTAAAGTGGTTGTCATGGTTGTAGGTTCCATATCGAACATACTGGCCCTCTCTGTTGTAATTCCCATAATTCTGACCTTGATTTCCTTAACCTTGATGCCAATTCTCCAAAATTGGAGCCTTGGACGTTGGTCAGAAATCCCCCGTCTGATCATTCACTGCATAAGTATCCTCTTCATAATAGTAGACATCCGCTAGCGGTGGTGGTTTAGTCAAGTAATTCACCGCATTTACCTTCTCTGCACCTCCAGTGACATGTTTCAATACCAACCTAAGCTTAGTTCTCATTTGAGCCATCTCTTCACGAATCTCATCTACGGCCGGATTGTGTGTAGCTTGCACTGCAAAGGTGTTTCTCCCAGTGTCCGACTTTCTAGTACTCCAAGCCTTATTATTGCGAGAGATTTTCTCCAACTTCTCAGCGATCTCTGCATATGTGCACTCACCATAAGAACAACCCGCAATAGTATCAAGCACTGCTTTATTATTATCATCTTATCCCCGATAGAAGTACTCTTTTAATGACTCATCATCAATGGGGTGGTTTGGGACACCTCTCACGAGTGCAGTAAATTTGTCCCAAGAGCTACTTACCGACTCCCCAGGTAGTGCCACAAAGTTGTTCACTCTACCTTTGTGGTTAAGCTTTTTGGACACCGAGTAGTACCGTGCTAGGAACACATCCCTCAACTGATCCCAACTATATATAGAATTATAGGGCAACTCAGTAAACTATATTGCGGCCTCTCTCGTCAGTAATAGAGGAAAAACTCTCAACCCGATGACATTGATGTGTCTAAGTCTGGCCTCCCCACACAACTATTGCACACCGACCTCAGTTTGGATATGTGAGCATGGGGATCCTCAAATGGTAGCCCTAAAAACAAACCCCTCGCAGTAAGCATCTGCATCAGACTACTAGTTACCACGAACGTGTGCCCCTGCGGTAGAGGAGGTAGGACAAGAGGCCCATCAGAATCAGTGATATTGACGTTTCCCCGATAGAACTCTTGAGGGCGTGGGATGGGAGGTTGCATCCTCAAAGCATCATCAACTGTATTTTCCACAACCACTTGATTGTGAGTATCAACTGGTGGTGGAGGCTGACAATTGATCCCATCACCTAGATTAGCTAGGTTAGCTAGGTTCTGCTGATTATTCATTCTTCGGAGTGTCTGGTTAAGTTAAGGTCGAATGGAATTATTGGTTCTCCTCATCTCCGTGTACTTGGCATACACTAGAGCTAGACCTGAGAAAAACAAAAACAACAGAAAAAAGTAAAATTAGGAAATTGTTGACTAAAATTCATTAATGTAATTAATGTTAATCTAAAAGCCACTTTCCCCGACAGCGGCGCCAAAATTTGATACGCTAAAATTACACCTCCCTAAACAAGTATAAGCTGTCTTATCAAATAAAGAACCCAACTATTAGGTTGGGGTCGATCCCACGACGAAAATGGTTTAGACTTAACTTCAATGTACGATTACTTTTATTTAGTCAAGTCCTTTCCAAAAATGGGTAATTAAAGGGGGGGGGGGTTGTGAAACAAAATTCTTGTAATAGCTGTAAGTAAAACAAGTATCAGGATTAAATCGTTACATTTTATCAAGTTGTGAGAGAAACTAGGGTGTAAGTGTTCCCCATAGGTTCATAATGCCGTATTCCTAGCTATAACAATTCTTCCCTAGTGTTTTGCATGCAAAGTGATAAGTTAGGTATCTCTAAATCCTTGGTCCAACATTTAGAGAATTTCACCCCGTACCTTGGTTCGACTACATGTGTCGAAGTTACTAACCCTTACTTTTACTTCATATTAAGCATCATATTCGATGTATGGCTTAGTTATTACTTCGCACCAATCGAGACTAGCCTACTAGATAGTATCCCACCAAATCTATGTTGATAATTCGTTTCCTATTAACTACCTCCTTGGTCCGGCAAGTAGCAATAAGGCGAGTTCTAACACGTGCACTCATTAAAAAGACTTCTAATCGAAAGAATTATCAATGCATGCAATAACCTATTTGATAATTGTTATTAAGCTAGGTTTATTATGTTAGTCACCCATGGTTCCCACAACCCTAGTTGTGGATTTAGTTACCCATGCATAGAAGAACACAATTCATATTTGATAAACAATAAATCATGAACTTACTTTGACAAATTCGAAGAAAATGTAGAAGTTCAAGTTCAAACAACAAGAAATCACTTGAAAACCAAATCCAAAAATTTGAATTAATGCTAAAGTTGCAAAAACACAATCTCCAAAAACAAACTAAGAATAGTAGTAATAGAATCCAACCCCAAAAACGAGGTTTTATACCCTATTTATAAAAAAACATTGTCCTAAATTAAAAGGAATTCAATTAAGGAAAGTTGTCCAAAAAACACGACTATAATCGATGACCCCCACAAATGGTCTATCGATGAAACGATGGACCGTCGACTGCCTTTGTCAGTTCATACTTAGCATCTTTTTTATCCTTCAGCTGGCATCTTCTCTAATTCAATCGACGGACCAACAGCACGGTCCGTCGATGAGTCTATGGTTCGTCGATGCCTTCTGTCGTTCCATACTTATGCTTTCTTCAACTTTGGGTACTAGACTATCTCTGATCCAATCGACGATTCAACATGACAGTGTGTCGATCAATCGACGGACCGTCGATCTTTCTGTAGCCCCACACTTGGTCAGATTTCCTCGAGTTTCTCCAGATGCCTGAACTTTTAGTCGACGGTCACCGTCTACACTTAATCTCAACTGCCTTCTGCGTTTTGGTTTTGGACACCTTTCCTGCAAAACAAAGATAAAAACATGTTAAAACTACTACAAAAAGGCTCTAGACACACACCAATCTTAAGGAAAAAGCATTGAAAGTACAGTGAAACCACGGTACATCAAGAACATTATGAATGAAGAGATTTTTTACTTGATCTATTTTTTGCCTTCTCTCGGTGTCATCACAACCTAGTAACTTAAGACAGTCAGCTTGCAACGTCTCCTTACAGGATGACTCCTTTCTTTATCTACGAAAAAGCACAAAAAGAGGAACTTGAGACTCCCTCGGCAGTTGAGAAGCTCTCAGCTCCCCTACCGTTTAAACTATTCAAAGACACTATCCAGCAGACCATGCACTTTAAACTGTTATATCATAACAACATTCTTCTTCTCAATGAACAATTCGTCTAAATTATTAAAACATATCAAAATAACACTCCAAAAATGCAAGATACTTGTCAATTTTATAAATTTACTAAGGTTTGCAGTTTTTTATTTGGTACACACATAATAATTATCGGCCTAAAGGTTATTATCAGCATAGACTGACCAAACAAAGAAAATTTAACTGATCTAATGTTGAATACGAAGAACAACCTTGAAGGTACAACATTTAGCCAAGTATAAACAAGAAGAAAAAGGATAATCACAAATAGTTTTGAAATGCATATTGCTGCATTTTTCTACATAAAATGACCACAGTGAACTCATGAACAAATATGATAAATACAACAACATATCAATTTTTATTTTACAAGTGAGCTATGGGAGGTTAGGAAGCGAAACTTATCCCTACCTTTGTGGGAATTTAGAGATGATTTCCTATAGACTCTCAGCCCAAAAGAGATGTTTCTGAAGTAGAACTACTAGAAACATATGTCAACAAAAGAGCAAGAGATAAAGAAGGGAAGCAACAAAGAGTAACATACATTAAAAATAAGAAAACACATGACTAATTATTAATACTACTGAAATAAGGAATAGAGAGTAAACATATATATTTGTTGTCATTCTCCTAAATTAGAAAAAGAGAATCTCAAGAACTATCATGAGAATCCCCAATTACAATCTAAAAATATGTGTATTAGATAACTTTAAGTTCAAGATACACACTAACAAGGAAAAGAGAAAATTGAGAAAACTTGCCCAATGAAAAGATTCTGGATAATCATCTCATAAGTAGGTTGTCAGGTCATTTGAGAATCTTTTTTCTAGTATTAGGGGTGTACATGGTCGGATTGGTTCTGGTTTTTCAAATATCAAACTAAACCATTTATGTTGGATTTTTAAATCTATAACCAAACCAAACCAATAAAATTCGGGTTTTTTTTACCTCGGGTTTTTAGGAATTTTCGGGTTTTTTTTCGCATTTTCCCGCTAAAGTATTAATTCAAATGTATAATTTACTTGTATGTCAAATATTTCTTCAATTCAACAAAAATACAAATATCTAAGGTGTTTCTTAAGAATATAACACAAATATGATATGATTAATGACACTAAAATATCCAAATATATATATATATAATAATAATGAAATCGCGTAAAAAATGTTTGCAACTTAACAAGTCATAATGAAAATGATTATAATTTAGAAGTACTAAATCATACTAAAATAAGTTTAATAAGTATTAATTAAAAGACTAAATATTAAAGGATATAAAATTAGATTATGTATTTTAATTGTATAAACCAATGTAAAATCAAAGACAAATATTCAATACTATTGTCATTCTTAGGGTTAAATTATTTTTCTTTTTGCATTAGTATTAATTTGATTTTGATTTACGTTTTATTATAATTACCAACATTTGTGGACTATAAGCTTTACGGAACCATTCAAAATTCTAAGTTTGAAACCTGAAATAATATATTAAAATATTAAAAACTATGAAAAAGTGTTAAGTAATATATAAAAATTATATCAAAGTAACTAATTTTATGTATAAAATAAATTTTTAAAATTATATATATTTGGATTGGTTTAGTCTCGGGTTGATTTTTTTTAGTTAAAACCAAATCAATCCAAATATAGTCGTGGTTTTTTCAACACCAAACCAAGTCAAACCAACCACTAGTCGGGTTTTTTTCTCTGTTTGCAGTTTGGATCGATTTTTGGTTCGGTTTTGTACACCCCTATCTATTATCACCACATCCAGTACAAACCAAGTGCTAACTATGATAGCTTGAATGAAACCTCTCAAGTAGAGAATCTTCTTAAAAGAAAGTTAAGGGACCACATTCCCATCAACTTTTTGAACAAAAGTAAGGAATTTCATGTATTTTTGGATTAAAAAAAACGTAGACTCATCAATGACTTTTATATGAAGAACACAACAATACGCCTAACTGAAAAAGCTAAATAAGTTGAATATCGAGAAAGAGGATAAACCTTTCTTACAAGGCTACTTTAGTTCTCCCAACTATTGCACTAAGAAAAGTGAGTTTTGCACCTCACTGACCAGCCATGTGCAATTCTTTAGTGGATGGTCTTGAGGACTATGCTACCACTTCTAGTTACATACTTCACTTTTTAAACAATGTTACACTTGAAAATGAAGATTAGATATAAGTTTGTCAAGAAAGAACAGAGATGGCTTATGAATTATGCTAATCCCGATTGAGATTCTTCATGTTCTCCCAGGCACACCTTTTCTTTCTTCATCTCTTATGTATTGCGTTGGCATGTGCATATAAATATTCATTTTGCATTATCAAGTTACTAAAAAAATAACTTTAATAACTTTGAGACTAATCTATAATCTATACAACATTGTATATAACTTAACTCCTTTGGTTGATAGTAGAAATTTTTGGGGTGTGGCGATTTAAATTAAAGAAAATAGAGAAACTGCAGAAATGGTATTTTATTCAAAGTATTATGCTATCACCTGTTTCTCCATCCATCATGATCTGACACTGGAGTATATTTTTTTTAAGTGATAGTTATTAAAAAAAGCATCAAAACATGTTATTACTTCAATCGGTTATTGGTACTTTAAATATTGTTGTGTGATTTTTCTGTGGTCTTATCGTAAGAGAGGGTAATATGAAAGTAAGTTTATTTCAAGCATCATTGTAGATTCCAAATACATTTAAAAGATTATACATCTTTACATGAGTATAATGGCTTTACTTGAGTATTTTAAAAGTTCATAAATAAATCTTGGCTAATTAAGAACCTGAAAAAATGCACACTTTAATTTTTTACATGTTTCATTCAAAATCAACATAATACAAAAATTTAGATTCCATCTTTGACAAACATATTATTAAATACATTAGCTGCATTATCCGTCTTAAATTAGTCGTTCCACACAAAATACATCATAGAGGCATAATACACGTCGAAAACAGAAACAACTGCTAACATGCATATAAAACTTCTAGTCGACATATTGTTATCAAAGAAATTATATCTCTCTAATTTATCATGATAATGCATCTTCTCGTGATTACACAATATATAGAAATATAGTGAAAATCTACGAAGAAAGAAACATAACAAAATATTGTTAGTGCTACCAGACATATTATCGAATACCTTGAGTGCGCAAAGTGTCATAGCATAGAGAAGTGGTGAAATATGAAATTCCTTTGCCAAAACTTGTACAAATATTAACCCCTGCAAGATTAGGAGAAAGTCTTCTAAAAATAGAGAAATTCAAGCTAGAAAAGAAGAAAGCACATGAAAAATTTAACATTCAATCACAAAAAAAGTGTATTGAGATGGAGGAACAATGCAAACCCAGGAAAATCGAAAGAGGAAGAGGTGCACAGAGGACGTGGACGGATTACTTCTAGAAATTATAGAGTAAGAACCAGTATCGAATTGATTCAATTATGTGATCATGAATAGTTATTGATTGGGCTGATGTATAAACACCATTATCTAAAGTATTTTCTATATCTTCTATATCTATAGTATACATATATAAATAATACTATAGATTAATACTATAGATATAAGGTGGATAAATATTTTTCTGAAGAAGTCTTAGTAAGACCCCATCGCTAATATTAAATTGTCTAACATTATAATATTAATTAATAAATATATATTAAAAAAATTATATAAATAAAATAAGACGAATAGACAAATTCTTTTTAATTCTGCATCTTCATGTGACTTAATAGGAGAGAAATATTCAGCTTCTAAGGAATGATTTAAACTATTTTTATCAGTTTCTGGAATGATTAAAAGATGGTAATGGAAGGCCAACATGTGTTATACATAGTGCACATGGAATAAACATAACAATTTTGCCATTGTTCGTCCTCCAAAATCCCATTTCTAAGTGAGAGTAATAAAGTATAACATCTCGTAACTCGAACTAACTAAGAATAAGCTAAGAATCCAAAAATAATCAATTTTAGGAATAAGTAGGGAAATCTGGGGAAAAATCCAGCTTTCAAAAGTGAGTTTTGGTCATTTTCAAACGGTCATAACTTCCCGCTCAGGTAGAGTTTTTATGAGTTATTTAAATTTTGGAAAGCCCTTGGGAAGAAACTTTCCAACGCCGCCAAGTTTGAGAAAATCAAATGTCGTATGAGGGAGATATGCCTTCCGGAAGTTGGGTTGTTGAGCTAAGGAAAATCCAGTCCGATTTTCATAAGGGTAAAGTTGTATTTTCACCTAGTATTTCCCAATTCGTTTTTAGGTTACATTAGGGGTAAAACCAAGTCCCAAATCAGTTTACAAAAACAAAGAACACTTAGGGCTTGGGAGAAAAGAGAAAAGAAAGAGGAAGATAAAGAATTGTCCAGGAACGCAAAGATCGTTGCGTAGATTTCGTCGGGGGTGATCCCTATTGAGGTATGTTAGATCCTTCGGTGTTGGATTCTTCCACCCACACACCAATTTCATTCAATTAAGCAGGTTAGAGTAGATTGGAGGATGAACATTGATATTTTGATGAACAATTATCAATTTCTTCTTTGAATGGGTTGTAGTATGTTCTAGTTGAGTTGAATCGGGTTTCCGGGTTGTTTAACGAGTCGAAACTATTGAGTAATAGAGGATTTAGTTATCCCAAGTGTTTGGGGAAAGATCCATGTGAATTTAGAAGGTTTAGAGTTTAAAATCGGAGAAGAAAAGTCAAAATTCTCGTCTGAAAAAACCCCTGGGGCGCCACACCTACCAAAGGCCCTTAGGGCAGGCTCTGTCTAACAGGCCCTGGCATGCCGCGCTAGCCAGATCACCTCAGACCAGAGCTTGTCCATCAGGCTCTGGCGCTCCACGCCTCTCAGAGCACCACGACCCCTTGAGACCTCGTTCTTTCCCTATCTCTTCGTTCTAGTTCCTAAGTGATGTACCTATCATTCCTAGTTGATTCCAACCCTCTAAAGTACATCTAAATATCATAATATTCCTTAAACATGAGATCATGATCCTTGAATCCAAAATCCAATCAAAGCAATGTTAAGATCAAAGTCAAGAAAGTTAAGAGTCAAGTCTAAAAGTTAAGAAGCTAGTCAAAGTAAGTTCCTAAAGCTGTCAAGAGTCTTAAACAAATGTTTTAACTTTGTTTTAAGGTTCAAGTAAAGAGTTGAGTTAAATTCTCAAATGCTTTAAAGGAACTAAGTATTCCCTGAGAGTTAAGTTTTGAGTAAGCAAATAACATAAAGATGAGTTCATTTCACAAGAATTATAAGGGAACTAAGTAGTCCATCAAAGCTTAAACTAAAATGTTTTCAAACTTTTGAGAAAGAAAGGAAGCTAGACTTCCACAGAGCCTATGTCTAGTTTTAATAGAAGAAAGAGGAAACTATGATTTCCAAGAGAGCTTTTTAAAAGTTAAGTTTTGAGCACTAATCTCAAATCACAGAATCAGTATATTCTAAAAACATAAGAGCAAGTATATATATATATATTTTGGGAGTAGTATTGAGCACCGATGTGGGGATGCGAGCTCAGATAAACTCAAGTCTGCATGTAAACCATGTAGCCATCATGGGTAGAAAAGAGTCATACTTTTTTAATGAACCCTCTTTATTGTTTACTAGTTGATCTATTAGGCAGTTTAGGTCCTATCTTCTGGAAAGGTTAGGATGGCCGGGTAGCATGGACCGAGTAACGTTGTATCATCACTATAGCTCTTAAGTGAAGGTTTTCGGTTAGAGAAGCTCACATAGTAGTATTGTATCCTTCATATACATCGGTTATTTGTATTTTAACATATATTTTAGTTAATATTTGTATACTTATATACATTCAGAGTTTACAGCATAACTTAAATCAATATTTCTTCAAATTGCAATCACTTTTAAACTGCATATATTGAATAAGAGTTGGTAGATCATGAGCTGAGCAGAGCCAAGGTAAGTGTTCTTTCTTACTCCTTTTCAAGCCTAAGTATTGTTTAGCTTTCAAACTTGCATACTCGTACATTCAATGTACAGATGCCAGTTGGCCTGCATCATATCATGATGCAGGCGCAGGTAAGGAGGATCGACATCCAACACACCATTGATCCAGTTGACCACTCCAGAGTCAATTGGTGAGCCTCCTTGTATTTTGGAGGACATCTTATATTGTTTTCTAGAGTAGTTCAATAGAATGTTGTGGGGTTTGTCTCAACATTCATATCAGTCAGTTTAGACACTTCATAGAAAGTTAGTAGACTAGTAGTCTTTACTTTTCATTCTTATGTTAAAGAATTGGTTGGCATTTTGGCCAATTTGAATGTTTAAACTTTTAAAACATTCCAGATAATATTGTTGTTCAGTTCAGGTAAGTTCTTTCATTCTTAAAAGTATGATTGTTGTCTTTCGCTGAGTTAAGTAGGCCAGGCTAAGGGTTTGCTCGAGGACATAAATGGTCACTGAGTGGCGCCATGTCCCGGGTGTATGCTCGGGGCGTGACAAACTTGGTATATGAGCATAGAGTTCAAGAGTCATAGGGATTCTATGAAGCCGTGTCCGTAGAGTCTTAGTCATCGGTGTGAAGCGCGCCACATATATGATTAGGAGGCTACAACATTTAGGAATCTTTCACTTCTTTCATATTCTTTCGTGTGTAGAATATATGTCTAGAAGTCTCTCTCTAATTTGTGATTACGTGTATTTTCAGATTCATCATGCCTTCATGAAGAGCAGCCATAGGTTGACCAGACTGAAGAAATGTTGAGGAACAAGAGGTCCCAAATGAACTAGATGTGCAACCTCATGGAGAAGTTATCAATGCTGAGTTCCACGAGGTTATCCAAATGTTGAGCCAAGCGGTGACTAACCATGTTGGGCAACAAAGAGGAGCTCGACAGGAAGGGGCTGTCACCTCGAGGGTTCGTGAGTTTCTGAGAATGAATCCTCCTAGTTTAACTGGAGCAAGCACTACTAATTATCCGGAAAACTTAGTTGAAGATTTTAGGAAGGTATTTGAGTTGATGCATGTGGTCAATACTGAAAAGGTTGAGTTAGATGCATATCAATTGAAGAGTGTGGCTAGAACATGGTTTGATCAATGGAATGATGGCAGAGGTGAGGATGCACCACCTCCAAGTTGGGCTTGTTTCGAAGAAGGCTTCTTGGGGAGGTTCTTTCCTTTAATATTGAATGAAGCAATGGTACGGGAGTTTCTCACTTTAAAATAAGACTCCGTGAGAGTTCATGAGTATGGGTTGAAGTTCACCCAACTATCTCGCTATGCTCCGGAGATGGTAAAAGACATGAGGAGCAGAATGAGTTTGTTTGTCGCTAGTTTTGGTCGTGCTTCATGTAAAGAAGGTAGGGCTGCAATGTTGATTGGCGACATGGACATATCAAGGCTAATGGTCTATGTGCATCAAGTTGAAGAGTAAAAGCTTAGGGACAGAGAGGAATATCGAAACAAGAAAGCAAAGACTGGAAATGAGTTTGGTAAAAAAAAAAGTGGTTCAAGTCGACCACAATTTCAGAAATCAAAGGGGCATGCACCATCGTCTGCTAGTGCACGTGCTCCCATAGATAGAGTTGAGCATCATGGTCAGAACTCCCGAGCTAGGACTGCATATTCACAAGGTAGTGTGGCACAAGGAGGTAGTAAGCCTCCTGCATGCGCCAAGTGTGGTAGGAATCACTCTGGCATCTGTCGGGAAGGCTCCGCAGGTTGTTTCAAGTGTGGCCAGACCGTACATTTCATGAAAAAATGTCCAAGGAGTAGGCAAAGCGGTGGCAATGGAGGAAATAGGGCTCAATCTTCATCAGCTACTCCACCAGACAGGGCAGCACCTAGAGGAGCCACTTCTGGTACTAGCCAAGGAACAAACCACTTGTATGTCATCAATAATCACCATGAACAAGAGGATTTTCCAGATGTTATCACTGGTATGATTCGAGTCTTTAACTTTGTACTTATGCTTTGTTAGACCCAGGAGCAATTCTATCTTTTGTAACTCCTTATGTTGCAAATCAGTTTGAGGTTCTTTCTGAAAAATATAGTGAACCCTTATGTGTTTCTACAATTGTTAGGGAGTCTATTCTAGTGGTAAGAGTCTATCGTGATTGTCCAATTTCCATCTATCACAAGAACACCATGGCCTATCTAGTAGAGCTAGACATGGTATATTTTGATGTCATTCTAGGTATGGACTGGCTTCATGCCTGTTATGCATCAATAGAATGTAGAACTCGAGTTTTCAAGTTTCAGATTCCTAATGAGACAGTAATAGAGTGGAGTAGCAGTTCAGCACTGCCTAAGGGTCATTTTATTTCGTACCTAATGGCAAGGAAGTTAGTTTCAAAAGGGTGTATCTATCACTTAGAATGATTTAATGACTCAAGTGTTGAGGTACCTTACCTTCAGTCAGTTCCAATAGTCAGTGATATTCCAATCTTTCATGATGATCTACCCGAATTCCCTCCTGAGACAGAAATA
The DNA here is from genome assembly GCA_016801875.1 of Solanum sitiens. NCBI lineage: Eukaryota > Viridiplantae > Streptophyta > Magnoliopsida > Solanales > Solanaceae > Solanum > Solanum sitiens. The sequence continues at coordinate 839,993 of JABWTJ010000332.1, forward strand.
GACTTAGGCATAGACATCATACTAGATACTCGTCCTATCTCTATTCCTCCATGCAGAATGTCATCAGCAGAGTTAAAAGAGCAAAAAGAACAATTGAAAGATGTGTTAGATAAAGGCTTTATTCGAACAAGTGTCTCACCTTGGGGCGCTCCTGTCTTGTTTGTAAGGAAGAAAGATGGGTCCCTTAGGATGTGTATAGACTACCTCCAATTGAATAAGGTGACCATCAAGAATAAATATCCTCTTCCAAGGATAAATGATATTTTTGATCAACTTCAGGGTGCTTCTTGCTTTTCCAAGATTGACCTCAGATTAGGCTATCATCAGTTGAAAGTTAGGGAATGTGATATTCCCAAAACAGCTTTTAGAACAAGATATGGGCATTATGAATTTTTTGTTATGTCCTTTGGTTTGACGAATACACCTGCAACAGTCATGGATCTCATGAACATAGTCTTCAAACCTTACATAGATTTGTTTGCCATTGTCTTCATTGATGACATACTGGTTTATTCAAGGAATGAAGAAGATCATGCTAGGCACCTAAGGATTGTTATTCAGACCATGAAGGATAGGGAGCTATATGTCAAGTTCTCCAAGTGTGAGTTTTGGCTTAAGTCCATGGCATTCTTACACCACATTTGTTTTGGTTAATGGATTAGAGTTGATACTCAGAAGACAGAAGTAGTTCAGAGTTGCCTAGACCCACATCTTCGACAGATATAAGGAGCTTCTTGGGTTTAGCTGACTATTATAGGAGATTTGTTGAAGGGTTTACATCTATCTCGTCTCCTTTGACCAACTTAACTCAGAAGACAGTCAAGTTTAAATGGTCTGAAGCTTGTGAGAAAAGCTTTAAGGAGTTGAAAAAGAGTTTGACTACACTCCGATTTTGACATTACCAGAGGGTACTGGCTTTGTGGTGTATTGTGATACATCAAGAGTTGACTTGGGCTGCGTGTTGATGTAGAATTGCAAGGTTATAGCCTATGCCTTCAAACAATTGAAGATTCATGAGAAAACTTATCCAACTCATGACTTAGAATTGGCTGCAGTGGTGTTTGATTTGAAGATATGGCGTCACTAATTGTATGGTGTTCATGTTGATATATTCAATGATCACAAGAGCCTCCAATATGTGCTCACTCAAAAAGAACTCAACCTTAGACAGAGAAGGTGGTTGGAATTACTCAAGGATTATGACATGAGTATTCTTTACCACCAAGCTAAGGCTAATGTGGTTGCTGATGCCTTAAACAGGTTATCCATGGGAGTACTTCCCACGTCGAAGAATAGAAGAGGGAGTTAGAAGAAGATATGCACAAACTTGCACGCCTGGGAGTCAGACTTATGGATTCTACAGAAGGAGGCATAGTGGTGACCAATGGGGCTGAATCATCAATAGTGTCAGAAGTGAAAGAGAAGCAAGACCAAGATCCCATTTTAGCTTGATTTGAAAGCAAGTGTCCATAAACAATGAGTATTGGCTTTTGACCAAGGGAAATATGTTGTGCTGAAGTACCAAGGCAGATTATGTGTACCTAAGGTGGATGGCCTTAATGAGAGGATCTTGGAGGAGGCTCGTAGCTCCAGATAATACATTTATCCGGGTTCCACCAAGATGTACCGCGATTTGAGAGAGGTATATTGGTGGGAAGGCATGAAGAAAGATATTGCTGAGTTTGTTACCAAATGCTCAAATTGTCAGCAGGTGAAAGTAGAGCACCAAAGGCCTTGAGGTTTAGCTCATAATAAAGAACTCCCGGAATGGAAGTGGGTATAATTAATATGGACTTCATCACAGGTTTGCTATGATCTCGAAGGCAACATGATTCTATTTGGGTGATTGTCCACAGAATGACAAAGTCAGCCCATTTCTTGCCGGTAAAGACTACATATTCGGCTGAGGATTATGCTAAGATGTCCCTTCAAGAAGTGGTAAGACTTGATGGAGTTCCGGTCTCCATTATATCAGATACACGTGCACAATTTACTGCACAGTTATAGAAATCTTTCCAGAATGGTTTGGGTTCATAAGTGAATTTGAGTACTCATTTTCATCCTCAGACAAATGTACAAGGAGAGCGTACTATCCAGACCTTAGAAAATATGTTGAGAGCTTGTGTGATCGACTTCAGGAGGAGTTGGGATGATCACATACCTCTCATTGAGTGTACTTACAACAACACTTACCATTCAAGCAACCAAATGGCTCCATATGAAGCTCTTTATGGGAGAAGATGCAGATCTCCTATTGGGTGGTTCAAAGTTTGCGAAGCAGGGTTGATAAAACCAAATATAGTTCACCAAGCTATGGAGAAGGTGAAATTTATCCAAGAAAGATTGAATATAGCACAAAGGCGCCTAAAGTCTTACAGAGATGTTAGGAGAAGGCCATTAGAGTTTGAGTTGGATGATTAGATGTATCTTAAGGTTTCACCCATGAAAGGTGTTATGAGGTTTGGTAATAACGAGAAAATAAGTCCCCAATATATTGGACCTTATAGAATCTCCAAGAGACTGGGCAATGTGGCTTATGAGTTGGAGTTACCCAAGAGTTAGCAGCAGTTCATCTGGTATTCCATATTTCTATGTTGAAGAAGTGCTTCGGGGATCCTTCGTTGATAGTACCAAAAGAGAATGATGGGATTAAGGATAACCTATCCTATGAAGAAATTTCTGTTGAGATTTTGGATCATCAAGTTTGCAAGTAGAGGACAAAGGAAATTGCTTCGGTCAAGGTCCTTTGGAGGAACCAATTCGTTGAAGAAGCGACTTGGGAAGTTGATGAGGGTATGAAGAAGAGATATCCACATCTCATTCAAAGAGAATGTAGATCAAGGTACTTAATTCTCTTTTAAGAACTTTATAAGTCTATGTATGAGCATGTTATTACTTACTTTTGTTTGTTGAGTGCTGAAACGATGTTACTACCCTTAGCTTAGTGAATGAGTTCTCATTCGAGAACGAATGTTCCCAAGGGGGAGATATTGTAACATCTCGTAACTCAAACTAACTAAGAATAAGCTAAGAAACCAAGAATAATCAATTTTGGGAATAAGTAAGGAAATCTAGAAAAACAATCCAGCTTTCAAAAGTGAGTTTTGGTCATTTTCAAATGGTCATAACTTCCAGCTCAGGAGGATTTTGAGTGAGTTTTGTAAATGGTTGGAAAGACCTTTACAACGCAGCCAAGTTTAGGAAAATCAGATGTTGTATGAGGGAGATATGTCTTTCGGAAGTTGGGCTGTTGAGTTGAGGAAAATCCAATTTGGATTTTAGTAACGGTAAAGTTATCTTTTCACCGTAGTATTTCCTAATTCGTTTTTGGATTATATTAGGGGTAAAACCAAGTCCCAAATCTATTTAGAAAAATAATGAACGCTTAGGGCTTGGGATAAAAGAGAAAAGAAGAGGAAGATCAAGAATTGTCCAAGAACGCCACGATCGTTGCGTGGATTTCGTCGGGGTGATCCCTATTGAGGTATGTGAGATCTTTCTGTGTTGGGTTCTTTCTCCCACACACCAAATTGATTTAATTAATCAAGTTAGAGTAGATTGGAGGAGGAACATTGATATTTTGATGAACAATTATCGATTTCTTGTTTCAATTAGTTGTAGTATGTTCTAGTTGAGTTGATTCGTGCTTCCGGGTTATTTTACGAGTCTAAACTATTGAGTAATGAAGGATTAGTGATACCAAGTTTTTTGGGAAAGATCCATGGGAGTTTAGAAGGTTTAGAGTTGAAAATTGGAGAAGAAAAGTCGAAATTCCCATCTGAAAACCCCTGGGGCGTCGCGCATGCCAAAGCCCCTCAGGGCAGGATCTGTCTGACAGGCCCTTCCACACCGCGCTAGCAAAAGCGCCTCAAATCAGAGTCTGCCCATCAGGCTTTGACGCTCCGCGCCTCATAAAGTGCCACGACCCCCATGAGACCCCGTTCTTTCCCTATCTCTTCGTACTAGTTCCTAAATGATGTATCTATCATTCCTAGTTGATTCCAACACTTTAAAGTACATCTAAATATCATGAAATCATCTATAAATATGAGATCATGATCCTTGAATACATAATCCAATTCAAGGAAAGTTAAGATCAAAGTCAAGGAAATTAAGAGTCAAGTCTAAAGTTAAGAATCAAGTCAAAGTAAGTTCATAAAGAGTCTTAAACAAACTTTTTAACTTTGTTTTAAGGTTCAAGTAAAGAGTTGAGTCAAATTCTCAAATGCTATAAGGGAACTAAGTATTCCCTGAGAGTTATGTTTCGAGTAAGCAAAGAGCATAAAGTTGAGTTCATTTCTCAAGATTTATAAGGGAACTAAGTAGTCCCTCAGAGTTGAAACTAAAATGTTTTCAAACTTTTGAGAAAGAAAGGAAGCTAGACTTCCACAGAGCCTATGACTAGTTTTAATAGATGAAAGAGGAAACTATGATTTCCAATAGATCTTTTTAAAAGGTAAGTCTTGAGCACTAATCTAAACTCACAGAATCAGTATATTTTAAAAATATAAGAGCAGTCTATATGTATTTTAGGAGTAGTATTGAGAACCCATGTGGGGATGCGACTTCATATTAACTCAAGTCTCCATGTAAACCATGTAGCCATCATGGGTATAAAAGGTTCATACTTTTTAGATGAACCCTCTTCATAGTTTACTAGTTTATCCATTAGGCAGTTTAGGTCCTATCTTCTGGCAAGGTTAGGATGGTCGGGCAGCATGGGTCGAGTAACGCTATATCATGACTATAACTCTTAAGTGAAGGTTGTCGGTTAGAGAAGCTGCAATATCAGTATTGTATCCTTCATATACATCGGTTATTTGTATTTTTACATACATCTTAGATATTATTTGTATACTTGTATACATTCAGAGTTTACAACATGTTTATTGCAGTCTCTTTTAAACTACGTATATTAAATAAGAGTTAGTAGATCATGACATGAGCAGAGCCAAGGTAAGTGTTCTTTCTTACTCCTTTTCAAGCCTAAGTATTGTTTAGCTTTCAAACTTGCATACTCATACATTCAATGTACAGATGCCAGTTGGCCTGCATCATATCATGATGCAAGCGCAGGTAACGAGGATCGATATCTAGCACACCGTTGATCCAGTCGAGCACTCCAGAGTCAATTGGTGAGCCTCCTTGTATTTTGGAGGACATCTTATATTACTTTCTAGATTAGTTCAAAAGAATGTTGTGGGGTTTGTCCCAACATTCATCCCAGTCAGTCTAAAGGCTTCATAGACAGTTAGTAGTCTAGTAGTCTTTACTTTTCATTCTTATGTTAAAGACTTGGTTTCCATTTTGGCCAGTTTGAATGTTTAAACTTTTAAAACATTCGAGATAATATTATTGTTTAGTTCAGTTAAGTTCTTTCATTCTTATAAGTATGATTGTTGTCTTCCGCTGTGTTAAGTAAACTAAGGGTTCGCTCGATGCCAACATTAGTCACCGAGTGTCGGTCACATCCAGGGTCTACGCGGCGTGACATAAAGAAAGAACATTTAAAAAATTCTTATCATGCAAATATAATACATCAATAAACTACTTAAAAGCAAAAATAAGGTAAATAATGTTACATCATAGCAAAAAACAATTACGAGACAAATGAAGAATAGAGAAACATATAGATCGGTTGTTGGAAAGACTATGGTATTATATGAGTCAGAACTAAAAACAAAAAACTAGTATTTATAGGTTGGTGTATTTTCCAAAGGAAAATGAAAATAATTTCAATTTTTTCTAAACAGAGTGAAACACAATTAGTGGTAGTTAAGATTAAGTAAATGCAAAAATTAGTAACGTAGATTGATTTAAAAAATAATGATTAAAAAATGTAATTAATAAGCATTTTAAAGATTTCTAATACATCATAAAAAAAATGGAAAATAATTTTAAAAATGTCAAAAATTTGAGGAAAAGAATTAATGTCATTCTTGGGTTTAGAGGCATGCCACATCACCTCCTCTCAGCTTTATTATATATATAGATATAGATTTTATGTGATATAAACGGGTTTCGTTCGATGAAAGAATATATTTTTAGATCACGATTTTTTTATAATTTACTAAGGATACTATTTTCCTTTTCCCGACGATTCTTAAATACTACTTCAAAAGTTTTAGGAGATATTAAATTATAATTTCATTAAAGATATACAATTAATTCAAATAGCTTAGAAACATCATAAGTAGATATAAACCCCACATTATTTATGCTAAAAGCTTAAAAAGCAGACAAAATGATCCCACATTATTTGTTGTTAAATTCAAAAACAGTCTTGAAAAATCGTTATCAAATTTGATTCTGTAATTCTTTAAGTTAAAACAATCTCGAATGCACCACCTCTTTTTGAAACGAAGTATCATATCATATAAACTAGTAAATAGGACTAATTGTTCAACTTCAAAAAATACTTTTGACTTATTTTTTAAAAACACTAGAACCCTAACGCCACCCCCAAAATCTTAAATTATCCCCTTTTGAAAGTTCAAAGGTTTTTATGTACTCTCAAAAAACTGAATCAAATCATTCTTAACAAATTTATATGTTTCTACTTTACTTTCTCTCAAAACCCCGTTGTTGATTATAAAACTTATCGGCTCTTTTCATTATTATTTTTTAAGGTGGATCGTCTTCTGAACAAGTTTCAAATCAAAAAGGTGAATTCATCATGAATGAATACAATGGAAGAACAAAAATCAACACTGATGAAATTTTGCCACTTTCTAATAAATCCTATGTTGGTATGATTATTACTAAAAGCAGTGTCAAACCCATCTAGATTTTGGTAACTCTCAATTTCCTCCCTCCTATTTCTATATAAAACTCCCTCTTTTTGTTAGTATTTATTCACAAATTATTCTTTGCAGTGGTGATTCTCATCCTTAACTAAAGGTTTTGTGGTGATACAAAATCAACTTTGTTAATTAGGAAACTTCATAAACTAGTGTTGGATTTTTTGGGGTGGATATGAATTTAGTGAAACTATGTGTATTGGATAGAGAAATGTTTTCCTATCCCTTTACAAACTTTATTAATCAGAATTTCATTTTTAAAAATAAGAGGTATTTCATTTTCTAAAAGGTTCTTCTTCTTTTTTCAATTTTAGAAATCTCATTTCCATGGTATTGAATATGTCACGACTCGGGCTACCCCCTAGGAGTGAAACAATGTACTTGACTCCGAAGGATTCTCATACAAGCCCTTAACCATCATTACATAAGACATAAGAATAATACAAAAAACTTAAAACTTTTACAATAGAAGTACAACATTCTTCATATATGAAACATAGGAAACTAGACTTGTCTCATTACACCATCTAAACATAAGAGTACGAAAGTTAGGACTCATCCCTTTCATTTATAGTAAGTCTTATTATAAGGAAATACAATATAGTCCTTAATAGGGAAAGTAAACTAGAACTAGAATCAATAATATCCCGTACTCGGAATTGAGGACTCACCAAAACTTGAAGGTAGCAACTCAAGTTTTCTTCAAGAATGGACTAAGAGCACCTCAACGGCATGAACTAACAATCATAGGAGATGTAGAAGAGAAGGGGTTAGTACAAAAGCACTAAGTATGGAAACATGCATAAAAATACTTAATTTTGCTAAAAAAGACAATTTAGTGAAAATAATGCATTTATTAAGTTGGAAAACCATTTATGCACATAAGGACATAATACAAGTCATAATAGCATTCTCATACGGTTTTTCATAACAAAGTAGGACCATCACCTTAGCAACCCTAAAACAATACTTGTGTTATGCATAGTTGGCATACCATAATACCAACTATACTAAGTATCCATTTAGAATCACCTTAGTTACACGTATCAACATTAGATCCTATCATAATCCACAGTCATACATAAGTGAATAACCATGTTCATCATATATACATAAGGAGAGTCATATCTTAACAACAACCCAATCATCGTATATCATGCCTTCATGTCTTACCATTGCATCATGGACCCACCCATATTCTCTTTCAAAGACTACTTGTGTTATGTAAAAAGTGATGTCCCATACCCCCACTCCTACTAAGTAGACTTATCAAAAAATCACTAGTATAGTTCAAGTAATATACATTATCTTATTACATAGGGAGAATTGCCTTAACCGACATAGATCATGTGAGCTACATGGAATCCGGTGTCATATAAACCCACACCGAAAGAAGATGTCCTACTTGCCTAAGGTAGAACTAAACATATATAGCTATAAGATACACTATCTAAGACCTATGCGGGCACATAGTTATAGAATAAGAAGATTTCTTCTAGAAACCCGGCCTATTGAACTAGCGGAAGAGCTTCCATCTAATTAGAGCATATGTAGAAGACCCGGCCTAAACTAGCGGGAAAGTTTCTACCTCATTAGCCATATCCACTCGGTGCAAAGCATTATCTCCAACTTATACATAGTTAAGGTGGATTGTAATTTCATATGTGAAGGAGTACATTACGCTTCATTCAACCCAACTCATACATAGCTCATGGATTCAACATGGTGAGAACTACTTTTAACCTTAGAATCATCATATAATAATACATAGTCATGTCTAATAGTAAAGGAAACTAGTCTTTCAACAATACCATATCTCACACCTTAGTCATTGGATTTTCACCATTCAAGTGGAACATAACTTCATACATAAATACATAAAAGTAAGCACCTCCAACTTTCAAGTGGATCAAACCATTCAGATATACGAACTTTGGACATAGGATTACCTTTATACATTTCCTTCAAGTCCATAATTCAAGATTCAACACTTACAATTTACCCTTCAAGGGTCATAGATCATATATTGAAATTACACTTAGAATTAATACTATAAGCATTGAATAAAAAATATTGATTACTAAATCCACATACATACTATCCCACATATTCATAATTCATCAACAAACCCATCATAATTTTCATAAAGTTTGGGGCATGGGAAAAACACATGGGTTCAGGAGAAATTTAGCAATAATACCACTAATTAAATGTCAATTTCATTATAATATAGGATAACCAACATAAAGAAAATGTTTTTGAGAATAACCCAAGGTTAGAACAAAAACTCCAATTTTGAACAAATTCCCAATGTAAAAAATAGTAGAGGAAGGGCTTTATGGGGAAAGAAATCTCATGAATGAAAGTTCTCATACCTTGTTTGAAGCTTTACCACGAAATTGAGATGAAAATCTTGGAGCTTGAACCCTATCCTTGAAGTTTTTGGTGTTTTTCAGTGGAGGAAATTTGTAGAGGGATATGTTGGGTTTGGGAGAATATTTTGGGTTTTGAGTTTGAGTTTTGTAAATGGATGAAAAATACTTAAAACCCTATTTATATTTTACCCTAAACTACACAAAACACCCCACATTAATTGGACTTAGAAGTAAAAGACTAAACTAAGCTTCTTTAAAAGAACCCTTCCAGGTTCACGAGCCACATGGAGCACCACGAATTGTGGTGCTTGTCATGAGGATTGAGGTAGTATCCTCTTCAAGCTAGCCAATTCCTACAAAAACTAAGTCAAGTTCACGAGCCCCCCTTTCCCTCGTCAAGTGCACCACGGCCCGTTATGGTACCTGTGGTGCTTTGGGCACTAGCTCCCCTAAATGCCACATTTCCTACAAAAACTAAGTGAGTCTCACGCCCCACCTCACGAGTTGTGGAGTGGACCACGACTCGTGGTCCCCTCGTGAGGGTTGGGGCAGTGTCTAGGACACTTAGGGCTCCTATATCTTGTCCATGAAGCCTTCCACTGACCGTGGTCTTGATCACGAGCCGTGGTTGTGGCTATGGAGCCTTGAGGCAGTAGCTCCAATTTTGGGGCAGCCTTGGCTTTCCCCTTTTGCTTGGAACTCCTCTATTAGGACTTGACTCCTAAACCCCCTAAAATGATTATATGGTCTACTAACTTAGGGGAAATTATATTTATTAAATTTAACCTTACGTTTAGGCTCTAGTTCAACCTAGCATTTTCCGTAGTTGTTACAGAATATCGGGTGGGGGAAAAAGAATTTTAGTTTTGAAGTGGTGCATTCAAGATTAGATGTTCTTGGTTATAGGCTTAATGTTTAGGTAGAAATATACATATTTATAAGGTTAGAGCTGGACACTTGGGTTTTTACGGATTCTTGACTTTTATTTTGCTAAATTTCTTTAAATGTTTGACACTACTTACCCAAGAAAATGAACAAAGAGCTTCTTTTTGTTGGAGCCCCTGCAGTCCTTCCTTGTGGGGAAAGAAGTGGAACTTGTTTTACGGTGGAGCCAAAACTAAATAAAAAATTTAGTACTAGATGGAAAAAATTTGCGGATGATAACAAACTACAAGAAGGGGAATGACTTGTATTTAAACTCTCAGAGTGCAACTCTTACAAAATCAAATTCAAAATTCGGATTCTAAGAAAAGATTTTCCAGTTGAATTGGTTCCTGAAGATGCAGAGGGTATAAACACCGACAACCCAATAATAATTGATAAAAAAAACTTTATCATTTCTAGTAGAATTTTAATTTTCAGGAAAAAAACTTTATTGATTCCAGTAGTTTCATTTTCTAAAAATAAAAACTTTATCAACTCCAATAGTTTCATGTTTGATGTATGTGTGATTTTATCAATGCTGCCTTTTGGGGTTTTGTGGGTTAATAATGTTGATACTATTTATAAAAATATGTATTACATTATTATGCAACACATGTGCAGAGATAGTAATATATTAAATTCTAATATTCAGTGCAATTAATTTTGAAATTTCTATTTAAAAAACTTGCAAATCTAAAATTTCCATTTTACATTAAGTAATTCAAACTTCAAATTTTAAGAAAGATTTGCATATGAAACTGAATGGTTATGGCTAAGCAAGTGCCTATGATAAAAATTTACATCCTCACAATATTCCGATGTGAATTTATATGTATGTGTTTTATCACATTGTCGAAATTGAATCATATCTTCATTTAATTTCTTAAATATCTTCACATGAGACTTGTTTTTGCTTGTCTTCAACTGGTAGGAAGTTTATCCATGTAAATATTGAAAATTTAATTTAATAAAATAAAAAATTGTAAAGTTAACAATTTATAGCAATTTAAGAGAGAAGTGAAGAAGAGGTGGCAAATTATATGTTTTTAAAATGTAATTGGGTGATTAAGAATGCGATGAGGTTTTTTTTAAAAATTTTTTAAGAAGGAAAATAATGGTCAAAATTTAAAATGTGATCGATTGAGCTTTTCAGAATGTTATCCCAACGGCGGAACAAATTAAAAATCAAATTCTTAAAAAAAAATTGACCGTTGAATTAATTTTTCTAATCAGTTATAAGTTATAACTTAATGTGACACTATCAGATTGGATTGGTGCAGACCATTGATAGTATAACTCAATCCATGTGGATCCCTAGTAAGCTCTGCTCTATTTCTGTCACATCCGGGAAGTACCCCCTAGAAGTAACCGGCGGCGGCGGCCTCGGAGAGGACTAAGAATAGTCTCTTAGCTTACATCTTTAAATTCATAGGTTTAAAATGCATAATAACTTTTATTCTATATCTATCATTAGGTTTACATAGACCTCTCGCATACACATAATATATTTATAGCGAGTATACATAAACCCTTCGTATAAGAACATTGCATTGTCTTCTACTTTTATAGCACCTATATATTTATAAGATATAACATAGTCTTAAAACGGAAGTCTCATCTCATAACTATCTAAACAAGAGTATAACAATTGTGCATAACCCATATATCAATACAATAAGAGCCACATATAGGCTATACAATATTTAGTACTCAAATTAAAGGAAATGAACAAAGTGTCTTTAAGACTAGTCAACATCCAATGCTAGAAAGTGGCATTGTCCTCGAAGTTGTGAGGACCTACCCAACTTAGAGAATGAGAATCCAAGTCTTTCTTCAAAAGTCGTCACAAGCCCTTCAACGACCGGAACCTAAACTGTTGGGGAAAAGGGAGAAATAGGGTTAGCACATCACTTGTACTATGTATAGGACCATATGCACACACAACATAGAAATCATGCGAAAAAGGACATTTCATTTAAGCATACAAATTTACATTGAAAAGTCTTATGCACATTCAAGAACCAATGCAAGCCAATAGTACAGATTCATTAAGTCAATACCATGTACATCACAAGACAAACAATACTAAGTCTAGTCAAGCCAACATGCATATCAATCATAATTGAGAACATAATCAAGACAACTCTATCATCAAGTTATAATATCAACAAGCATGTATAAGATTTCATAACATCATAATCAAAGCAAGACCATTACTCATGGACCCTCATTAGGTCCACTGGTGCAATGACTAAGTAAATCCCCATAACCTCACTCAATCAAGTAAACCTTCCAAGAACCATAAACAATGTCCAACTTCATATAGCATATCATTAAGAGTACATAAAATCACACTTTAGCAATACGGACCAAACATATGTTCATAAGTGAAACCAACATCATATAGTATCATAACATGTATGATCATCGTATACATATCATTTACATTTATAAGCATATAAATACATAAGAACATCCTTCTAAGACTTCCCTCAAGGCTAACTAGTGCAATGTATAGGTAGAGTCCCATAACTCTACCTAGACTAAGCTAAAGCCCTTAGGTCATCCTAGTTAGAGTTCACTTCATTACTTCATTTTACCTTTTTGGAACATATTGCCTTTATCGACAAAGACCACATGAGCTAATGTGGAATTCGGTGTCATGGAACCTTACGCAGAAAGAAGGAGGACTACTTGCCAAGGTAGTACCAGAACTTGAACATAACTTCTATGTGGATCCACTAGCTAGTATTCATATGGGGGAAACATAGTTAGAGAACTAGGAGATGTAGTTGGGACCCTCTTTATGCTACATGCATTATAGTCTCAAATATCATGAGTACATTAGTGATCCTACCTTCCCTATGTGGAAAGGGACACTCCTCACTCTAGTCACTCGGTTCTAAGCTAGAGTCCCTTTTTAAAATGTCTTTGACCCTTTATTTAAACATCATAGCTTAGTTTAGGTCATAGGGTCTATCCCTTATATAATTATCATCATAGCTCAATAATAATTGCATGAGTATTTTCCTTTCATTACAATTGATATAAGTAAGGTTAGCACATATACATAATCACATCATGATAAGGCACATTGGTAAGTTATCACCATCCTTATAACATTTACATCTTAGCCAACAACTCACAAACCATAGTTCAAGGGATTCTAATTCAACATCATACCAACCTTAATCCGTCTTAACATAAAGTATACTTCAATATAACTTCATCACTTAAACACAAGTAATCATAATTGAAGTAAAGAATTAAGATAACAAGACTTACCCCAATCTCCTTCACAAGCCATCATCAAGGTCTTACCATCAAACATTCAACTCAACCCAACAATGGGTGTAATATGATCACACAATAGTAACCAACATAATAATAAGGTCAACTGAATCACTACACAATAATTCATCACTAGTTCATAGCGTAAGATTAGAGACTTAGGTCAAAATTTTCACAACCTAGGTTAATTAGTCAAGAACTAGCATAATTTCAATACAATACATCACAAGATACACATAAATATGCATAATAACAACATAGAATAGTAATTCACACATTAACCAAGCGAACTATATCAATACTAGATAATTCAATTCAAGATCACAACCTAGGGTTAAGGAAAAAAGGTCATCTTCCACAAACTAGGTCAGTTCATCAAGAAGTAAAGTAATTGAATCATAATACATGTTAATATACTCATAATAGCCAAAATGAATCATAAACAAAGCAATTCACAACATCAATTTCGTATTGGAAGGAAACCCACTTGAATTTCACCTTTTTGAAATCAATTTGGAGGAACCCTTTGGGGAAAGGGATCCCAAAGGTGAAAGGAATCCCATACCTTACTAGTTGTTGAAGTTTGATGGAGAAAACTTGATCTTTTGAATCCCTAGAATACTCCTTTGCTTGGTCTTATATGGAGTTTCTTTGGGAGAGAGAAAGAATAAAGAAGGAAGAGCAATTGGGTTTTAGGAATTATAAGAGTTGGGTTTAGTCTAATCAGGTCTGGGGTCTTTATAGTAGTCATTAACTAACTTAATTAGGCCTCCTTTAACCCTTAACTAAATAACTAACCACTTGATTAACTAAATGAACTAATTTAAACAAAACAACAACAAAGGGGCCTGACCTACGAGACCCCGACTGACGGGTCGTAGGTCAGTCAACGCCCTTGTGCCTCTCCGTCCTGCACACCCGTCGTTGGTGTCAGAGACTGTTCCAAATGGACCACTATTCAAAATGGCTAAGTTTTGGTGGAGTCATCGACACCCCGTCAATCCAACCATGCCTCGTCGCCTGCACACGTAGGTAGACACTGTCGCTTGGCAGCTTTTTTCCAAAATGCAAGGGTCCTCCTCAAGGGCCCTTGGTTGGTCCTTGGCGAGTCGTACCCGGACGTTCAGACTATAAACCAACTCTAATACGTGTTATACACCACACCACCAAATTTCATCATTTTCTGACTCTTAAAACTTAGTCAAATAGCTAAGGCACACTAGCACCTCTTGAAGTAGTTTCCGGACGTCATGGACGTTCCTTGACGTTTTGATTCTAAAACTTCCTAAATGACTTATATACATTATAATTAAATTTAAAATAGTGTTACAACTCTTAGACTCTCATTTAGGCTCTAGATTAGGCTTTAGACTTTCAGAGTATTACATTCTCCTCCCCCCTTAGGAACATTCGTTCCCGAATGACACTAAAATTCTTAAAAGAAAGGAATAGTCTTTGGAGTAGCATCCCAACCAACAACAACATATCAAAACATGAGTCAGAATCAAAATCATCATAGCACATGACCTTTTACAGAATGCAAGTCGAAACATCATTTTCAACTCATAAGAGTTCAACATTCATTACATGCTTATTCATTATGACAAAGCTTTCTTCCACACATATCAACATGTTCAACACATTTCATAAAGACTCAACATACAAAAATGCACAACATAAACTCAAAACAAGTAAAAAGAAACTTTTTCATTTTTAGGCATGAAATTCACTGTAACTCACTATAAAATGCACCTTTTTGCACAACTTCACAAAAAATCAAGGCAATTTCAAATAAACTCATTATTTTTCACTACAAATAGGAACAACTAACCTTAGTTATCAAATAGATGAGGATAGTGGGACTTCATGTTGGCCTCGGCCTCCCATGTTGCACCCTACACTAGGTGGTTCTTCCATAACACCTTTACGGAAGCCACCTCTTTGTTCCTTAATTTCTTTACTTGTTATCAAGTATTTCAACCAGAACCTCCTCATAAGAGAGATTCTCTTGAACTCCTAGACCTTCAATAGGATGAATGGACTCGGGATCACCGAGACACTTCTTAAGCATGGAAACATGGAACACCAGATGAACCGAAGCCAATTCACTAGGTAACCTCAACTCATATGCAACCTTGCCAATCTTTTGCAAAATTTCATAGGGACCCACATAACGAGGACTCAACTTCCCTTTCTTGCTAAATCTCACCACCCCTTTCATAGGTGAAATTTTTAGATACACCTTATCACCTTCTTCAATCTCTAATTCTCTTCTCCTATGGTCGGCATAAGACTTTTGCCTGTTATAGGCTGTTTTCAAGCACTTCCTTATAATATGAACTTTTTCCAAAGTCTTATAAATCAATTCAGGACCCAAAAGTGAAGACTCGCCCACTTCAAACCATCTAATAAGTTATCTACATCTCCTACCATACAATGCTTCATAAGAAGCCATAGATATAGAAAAATGGTAACTATTGTTGTAAGAAAACTCAACCAAAGGCAAGTGTTTATCCCAATTTCCCTTGAAGTCAATTATACAAGATCTAAGCATATTCCCAAGGGTTTGAATAGTACGCTCCGCTTGACCATCCATATGGGGATGAAAAGCGGTGCTTAGCTTCACCTTGGTACCCAATCCTTTTTGGAATGCCCTCCAAAACCTAGATGTGAATTGTGCACCCCTATCCGATATGATGGATAACGAAATACCATGGCGACACACAATCTCATCTATAAAGATCCTTGCATAATCTTCCGCCGAGTAAGTGGACTTGACGGGAATAAAATGAGCGGATTTGGTCAACCTATCCACAACCACCCATATGGAGTGATATTGCTTTTGTGTCCGAGGCAAACCTGCCACAAAATCCGTATTAATGTCTTCCCACTTCCAAATAGGAACTTGGATTTCTTGAAGTAAACCACCCGTCTTTTGGTGTTCGGCTTTCACTAGTTGGCAATTTGGACACTTTGCAACAAATTCCGCTATGTCCTACTTTAAGCCTTCCCACCAAAACATCTCTCTAAGGTCATGTACATCTTTGTAGAACCCGGATGAATGGATTAAAGGGACCCATGAGCTTTCGGTGTTACGACCGCAAGTACACCCTAGAAGTTAGGGCAACCTTTAGGTCGGAACAAGGCGTACTTGACCTTTAGAAGGTCTTGTACAATCCTCTTAGCCATCATTCATTACATAAGCCATGAAAAGTAGTGCGGAAATTTAATATTTTCACAACAATGATAATAAGAAACATCTTTTATAAAAACTAAGTAATAAGTCTCATCGTCACAAGCCAACTTAAATAGACGACATAAATATCTTAGGGACACGGACCTTTACATTGAAAGAAATACTTAATAAGTATTTACAAGTCTTAAAGAAGAAACTAAAGAAAACATAGACTATGCCCTCGAATATATGAGGACATACTTAGTCTTGAGAGAGTCGATTCCCAAGCTTGACTTCCAAAAACTGTCACTCGCTTCCAACCTATACATATAGAGTATAGAAAAGTATGGGGTTAGTACAAACATGTACTAAGTCTGGCATTATGCAAAATCATGCAAAGAGGGACATTATTGTAGAATCATAAAAGTCATGATATTTTGATAAAAACTTCATAAATCCACTTACAAGACATCATTTAAAACCATCATTTAGCACATAAGGCAAAACATCCATTTTTCTCCACATAAGAGCATACTTACAGTAAACCCACTTAATACATAACTCTTCCTATCCCGAGTTATCCTAAGACTCACTTAGGTAAAACATGAAGAGATCGCCCATGCAATCTCTTCACTAAACACCCAAGTGATCCTTAAGACTACCAAGGACAAGCATACTTCATTTCATTTAACAAGTCAACATTCAATACTAAAGACTCTAGAGGAATATACTTGCATTTAAGAACTTCACATATGTACCCCTCTCAAGTGGACTTACAAGTTACACAAAGTAAAATGTGAGTAGCATTCCATACTACTACCCCTACTATGTGCTCCTTGAGGATTCCATGAGATTAGACACACTACATTCATCATTCACAAATTTCATCATACAAGACATAACTTTAACATGCTTTCTTAACATTAGACATAAAGTCACATTACTTTCTTTTACATCATATCATGAACCATTCATACATTTCATATAAGGACACACCAAGACTCCCTTCAAATGTCTACTTGTGCAATTGGTAAGTAGCGTCCCATTCCACCACCTACCCTAAGTAGTACACCCTTAAGAAGAATTAGTCCTTTACATTTCTTTGTAAGGGATAGCTTTAACCGACATAGACCATGAGAGCTTGACATGGAATCCCGGTACTACCCTTACCGGATGAAGGATCCCTACTTGCCTAAGGTAGGGTCATATTCTTTATCCGTTACATGGATTCTCCAATATCTACACCACGCGGGCGAATAGTTAAGGGATAAGAAGATTGCTACTAAGTAACTCATCCTCTATTAACGAGAAGCACCCATCTCAAGAGGTACGTTGGATACAATATCTCTACTCACGAAGTGTACCCATCCCTTCTTTAGATCCTCTCGGTGCTAAGCATAACTCCCCCACGGAGTCTTAAACATTCATTTACTATAGGTTAAGATCTAAGTATTGAACACCCCATCTCAACTCACGAAGGGTATCCAACCTCCAACCTATCTTTGGAAAGCTCATCAAGAATAGTGAGGTTGCTACTAAACACTTCATCTCGACTCACGAAGAGTGTTCACCCCAAAATCCTCCTTTTTCATAGTTAGGAATAGTAGGTATGGTCTAGGCACTTCATCTCTATTTTCGAAGAGTGTCCACCCTACAATCCTCCATTTTCATTCATTCACTTTATTCATGCATTCAAGTGTGTGTGAGTACATGTTAGCACACCTTTCACATAATATCCATTATTCATATCATTGACTTCTAGACATGCTCAACCCACAATTATCACAATTCACACATTATACTTTATAAATCAAATACATACTTCATTTAGACATAAACCCTTGAAGATACTCATTTCAACCTTCTAACACATATCACACATATACATATAAAAATCACCACTTCACTTTACATATCATTCCTCCAAGGCCATTCTCACAACACACATATAACTTCATATACTTCAAGTAAACACCACCACCAAAGGTGGACCATACCACTCTAGAGTTACTTCAATACAACTTAACCAAGATGGAACAACTTACCCTTTATCCAAGCCTTTACCTCATTTCCTCAATATTTCAACAAAAACATCATAAATAAGCATAATAAGGCAGTAGCTAATCACAACAAAATATAGAGAAAACCATAGCTCTAACATTATCAAACCATGCATCTTAAACCCACTTCATAAGCCAAAAGTTGAGAAATTGCATTGAGCATTGGGTCATTGAGTTTTAGCCTTAAAATCATCAACTAACATTGAAAAATATCATATAAAATTCATTAAAACATTTTCATGCAAGACCGATGCTTAGAGTTCAAAATAGAAGAAGTTGGAGTTTGAAAACCCTTTTTGAAAAGTCTCGAAATGAGCTCCTTGAATGAAAGAAGAATCAAGGATGAACTACCATACCTCAATGAGAAGAAACCCACTAAAAGTTGATAAATAAATCGTCCAAAACATTCAACCCTAGCCCTTCCTTGAATTTTTGCTTCAATGGGGTTTTGAGAGAGTTTTTCTTGAAAGAGGGGTTTTGATTTGGGGTTTTTGAAATAATGAATTTAAGAAGGGTTTTTAAGACTTAAAACTATTATATTTAATTATAGAAACCTTTTAAAATCAATCCCAATTAATAAAAAGTTGACAAGGAATTATTTGGAAATCACATTTTTGGACAGCCCGCCCAGTGACCACGGCCACCTTCATGGACCGTGAAGGTGTTTTACGGCCACTTTGACGGTCTGTGGTCCTTGGGGAAGAGTATTCCTTGCCTTGAAAAGCTTTTAAGTGGCTAAGGAAGGTTCACGGACCGTGGTCCACTCTACTGACCGTGAAGTGGTCCGTGAACCTTGAGGCAGTAAGCTGCCAACTTGGGACAGCTTTTGCCCACAAGTTGGGTCCTCTTCAAGGACCTTTTGGTTGGTCCTTGGGAAGTTTTTCCCTGACGTTTACAACAAAAATACCTTCATACACAAGTTAAGGACATCTCACATCAATTCATCACAAACTAACATGTAAAACATTCCAAAACGTACTAAGAAACACAAGCACGTTTCAAGGCAAAACTTTCGAATGTCTTGGACATTCTTGGACGTTTGACCTCCAAACATCACCAAACGTTATACAGTTCCTATAGAAATCATTATAGACCTTTTAACATAAAATTAACTCATGAAAAATATGCGAATCTCTAGTTTGATCTATTTCATTTTTAGGGTGTAACATCCGGTTCCTCAAGCCATCTATATTGGGAACACAAAACCTTCCATGATACCTCAAGACACCATCCCCCCCCAAGGAGAATGGCTCATTAATCTTACCAATAACCGACTCCTTCAACTCCATCAATGGTTGATCAAGGTGTTGTTTGAACTTAATCTGAACCACCAAAGACGATTTGGAGTTATGATGGAACATAAAATCACCACTCAGAGAATCTTCCAATCTAACACCCAAACGAGCCAACCTATGAACATCTTTCACTAGGTCATTCTCGACTTCTTCTACATGAGACACACTACCCATGGTCATACAACTTAGAGCATCCGCAACCTCATTGGCCTTGCCGGGGTGGGGAGAACACTCATGTCATAATCTTTCAAAAATTCCAACCACTTTCTTTGCCGGAGATTCCACTCCTTTTGAGTAAACACATATTGAAGACTCTTGTGGTCGGTATACACATCAACATGCACACCATACAAATAATGCCTCCATATTTTTAAGGCAAATACCACGGCCGCTAACTCAAGATCATGAGTTGGATAATTCTTCTCATGCACCTTAAGTTGCCTAGAGGCACAGGTTACTACTTTCCCATGTTGCATAAGCACACACCCCAAGACCACTCGGGATGCAGCACAATAAACAATGAAGCTCTTGGTACCCTCCGGTAAGGTCAACACTGGAGCGGAAGTAAGCCTATATTTCATGATTTGAAAGCTTCTTTCACATGCCTCCGACCACTCAAATTTCATACTCTTTTGGGTCAAAGTAGTCAAGGGAGATTCAATGGACGCAAAATCATCCACAAACATCTTATAATAGCCCGCTAGACCCAAGAAACTCCTAATATTGGTTGGAGTCAATGGTCTAGTCCAATTCTTAACCGCCTCGGTTTTCCTTGGGTCAACCTCAACTCCCTCACTAGAGATGATATGACCAAGATACGCCACCGACCTCAACCAAAACTCACATTTGCTATACTTTGCAAATAGTTGGTTTTCCTTAAGCACTTGTAACACCACTCTCAAGTGGTCCATGTGTTCACCCTCATTTTTTATATATACCAAGATGTCGTCAATGAAGACAATGACAAATGAATCTAGGTAACTTCAAAACACCGTATTCATGAGATTCATAAATGCCGCCGGGGCATTAGTGAGACCAAAGGACATTACTAGGAACTCATAGTGACCATATCTTGTTCGAAATGTCGTTTTTGGTATATACTCACCTCTCACCCTAAGTTGGTGATACCCCGATCTCAAGTCAATCTTAGAAAGTAGCTTGCCCCTTGGAGTTTATCAAACAAATTTTCAATCCGAGGGAGAGGATACTTGTTCTTAATAGTGACTTTATTGAGTTGGCGATAATCGATGCACATTCTGAGGGACCCATCCTTCTTCTTCACAAACAAAATCGGAGCACCCCATGGAGAAATACTAGGTCTAATGAAGCCTTTGTCTAGTAAGTCCTTGAGTTGAGCCTTTAACTCTTTCAATTCGGCCGGAGCCATCCTATAAGGAGGAATTGAAATGGGATTGGTATCCCGTAGCAAGTCAATACCAAAATCAATTTCCTGTTCGGGAGGGATTCCGGGAAGATCATTATGAAAGACCTCCAGAAATTCCCTTACTACGGGGACTAACTCGATGGAAGGATTTTCTGAGTCTAAGTCCTTGACTCTTACAATGTGATATAGACACATTTTTGAGATCATTTTACAAGCCTTAAGACAAGAGATAATACGACCTCTAGGAATAGAATTTCACCCCTTCCACTCTAAAATGGGTTCATTTGAAAAATTGAAATTGACAATTCTAGTTCTACAATCAATGGAAGCAAAACAATCATGCAACCAATTCATCCCTAAAATTACATCAAAATCAACCATATCAAGTTCTACTAATTTAACATGAGTAACTCTATTGGGTAACATTATAGGACAATTTTTATATACGCTCTTTGCAACCACCAACTCACCTACCGTGGTAGTTACCATGAAAGGTTCACTTAGGATATCGGGCAAAATATAAAACTTTCTATCTATAAAGGGAGTGACAAAAGATAATGTAGCACCCGGATTAAGTAAAGCATACACATCAATAGAGTAGACTTGTAACATACCGGTTACCACATCGGGAGATCTCTCTTGTTCACCCCTAGAGCGAAGTGCATAAAAGTGATTCTTCTTTGGAGGATCCACATTAGAACCACTAGCTTGAGCTTTCCTGCTACATTTGTCTTGCACCTTCAAATTTGGGCAATCCCTAACCTTGTGGCCACTCTTGCCACACCCAAAGCAATTGTCTGTTCTACTAGGAAATCACCATAATGCTTTTTGCCACACTTTCCACAAGTTGGCTTTTTGCTTGGTGAGCTAGTACCTCTTCCCTTGTGAGACATAGGGTTAGAGACCCTATCATCACGAGCCTTAGTAAATTTGGTAGGAACTTGATTAGAAAACCTCTTCTTGAACCTAGGCTTGTCTTGGATATGAAGCCTCTTCCACTTGTTGAGCATGAACCATGAGAGGAGAAATGTTGATATTATCATGTAGCATAGCCGAACAACATTCTTCTTTCAAGTCATCCGACACCCCCGTAACAAAGCGGCTCATTTCATCCCTAGGGTCGGAAACAAAAGAAGGAGAAAACTTTTACAATTTAGTAAATTTCAAAGAGTAGTTAAGTACACTCATACCTCCTTGACGTAGGTTGATGAATTCTTCCACTTTGGCTTCCCTCTTCTCCCGATGAAAGAAACTATCAAGAAAAACCTTCTTGAAAATCTCCCATGTCACCGGTCCACCCCTTAAAAGCCTATTGTCTCTCCATTGGACGTACCAAGTTTGGGCCACATCTTTGAGTTGGTAAGTGGCTAACTCGATCTTCTCACTAGTAGTCAACCCCATTGCATAGAGAATCTTGTAGGTTTCATCAATGAAATCTTGGGGGTCTTCCTCCACTTTGGACCCATAGAAAGTAGGGGGATTCATCCTCATGAAATCCCTCAAACGGGAGCCATGGTGCCCACATGTTGGTTTCCTCGGGGTACCACCTCCCGATTAGCTAGGGCCGTCATGACTTGTGCTTGAGTAGTGACGACTTGTGCTTGTGTAGTAATGGCTTGGGACATTTTGAGAAAGGCTGCCCTTATGTCCCCATCTGTCAAAGGCAGAGGATTGACCGAAGCTTGATCATCATTAGCAACTTCTTCGAGATGAGGGACTTGATTTCCTCGGGGAGGAACCCCCACATTGGCAATCTCTTCATCAAGTCTTAGAGCGTCTGTTCTTCGGGTATTGATTGCCTATAATCACAATAAAAGGATTAGATGCTAAGGGCACATAGATTCAAGACTCTCGTGGCACAATATTGATTTCCAAGAAAATGAGAGTTTCCTAAGCATCATATAGTTTCCCATTCATAAGTGTGGCACGCTTCATAATTTTGAATAAGAATCTACATAGACGTGGTTAAATAAGATATCGACTCTAAAGATATTCAACCTCATGCTCTGATACCAAGTTTGTCACATCCTGGAAGTACCCCTTAGACGTAACCGGCGTTGTCATCCTCGGAGAGGACTAAGACTTGCCTCTTGGCTTACATTATTACATTCATAGGTTAAAAATACGGAAAATTTAAAAATTTTCTTTTATATCTATCATGATGTTTACATAGACCTCTCGTATACACATAATATATTTATAGTGAGTATACATAGACCCTTCGTATAAGAAGGTTACATAGTCTTCTACTTTTATGGCACCCATATATATATAAGATATAGCAGTCTTAAAATGGATGTCTCATCTCATAACCATCTAAACAAGAGTATAACAGTTATGCATAGCCCATACATCAATACAATAAGAGCCACATTGTCACATCCTGAAACCACACCGTAGAAGTTAGGGTGCAATCTTGGATTGCGACCGGCGTATTCGACCTCTCGGAGGTCTCATACAAGCCTCTCATATCATTCATTGCATATACATAATGAAAAGTAGTGCGGAATTAAAACTTTTCATAAAAACAATATAGAAGTCTTAAACTCTTTCATATATGTAGAAATAGGAAAACACTAAGTCTCGATTCATCATCTTAAGATACGATAATACTTGGGACACGGCCCATACTAATTCAAAACATACTACTATATAGTCTATTACAAAACTTCATTAAATAAACATAAAATGACATATATGCCCTCGAGTCAAGTGAGGACATACTTCAACTCTTCTTGAACGATCTCCTTGTCCAAGTCTTCTTCCCAAATCTCTTCACCTACCAAGAACTATAGATAGAAAATAAAGCATGGAATTAGTACAACCACATGTACTAAGTATGGCATTATGCATAAATCATGAAAACGGACATTTATTTGAAATATGCATCTTTTCTTTAAAACATCATAATATCATCATAAGAATAACATTTAGCAACTTAGAAACACATAGGAAAACGATTAAACAAAATATCACATTTTTAGAGAACACTTTCCAGTGAACTCGAATCACTGTACAGTGAATTCCTTCAATGTTACAACTTTACCTTCCATTAACCAACTTCTACAGTGTAATTCCCTCACTAAAAGCTATCCTAAGATTCACTTAAGTCACAAAAAGAGAGACCGCCCATACACCCTCTCTAGATGTGCCTAAACGACCCATAAGATTACATATAATGAGTCACATACACACTTACAAAGCATCTTAAACATCAAGGTAAGATTCTTCTACCAAAGTTGACTCTAAGTCTCACTAGAGTGAGTTGTGAAACAACCGCCCATACAATCCCTTACACACACACACTCAAGAGATCCTATCGACTCCCTAGGATAGAATCATTCTCACTAAACACACCAACACATAGATGATATGACATTCTTTTTCCAAAGTCTATCAAAAGACCTAGTTAAATAAATCAAGAAGATAACGTCCGTGATTGACCTCTTTAAGATTACCTAAATAGTCCTTAAGAATACCTAAGGCTTAGATCATGTACACAACACCAAACCTTTTCCCTAACTAGATTTATTCTCAAGACTTCCATAGATAAGCCATGAAGAGATCATCCTCTATACCCTCTTCACAATTTAACTAAAAAATCCCTAAGGCACTCTAGATTATGTACTTATTCACTCACATAGTTCATAACGTAAGTCATTAGTTCATTTAGAAGACATACATCACATAAAGGACATTCAAATAATGGTCTTAGACAAGACCTAGGGACTCTTACTAACATCTTCAAAGTCTATTGTGCAATCTGTAAATAGCGTCTCATACCACCACCTAAACCTCATAGAACTTCTCTAATGCTAATAGGTATCCCATATGATAAGAATAGGCAATAACTGACATAGACCATGGTAGCAAAGCATGGAATCCGAAGTTCTCTTACTTCGATGAGGTGCTCTACTTGCCAATGGTAGAACATAAAGATCTCATGTAGGCACATGGTTAAGGAATATTAAGGGCGTACTTTGTATTCTAGTCTCATACTTAACTAGAACTACTTCCCTTGACCATACTCACTCGGTGCTAGCCTTAGTTCTCATAGATCAATTTACATTAAGGTTCATAAAAATGGGTCCCATATCATGTTCATGACCCAATTACATTTACCCTACCAAAGCAAGGTCCATTAAGGCTATCTCACTATGGCGACAAGAAGCTCATCGCGACTTTCCTAAGGTATGATATGATGCCGTTCCATCCAATCAACCTTAAGTCCATCACTCATTATATGAAGGATACCATTACGGCTAACTACTTCACGATTCATAACCTTACCACTTGGTTCAAGGTTCCACATAAATGACCCTTTAATCATCATTCAAGGTCTCACCTATATTCATTTATTCAAGACTAAGACCCTTTATGTTCCTAAGTCAAGACATCACTTATTCACATAAGCGTCAAGTAAGGAACACAAGTCTACCTAAACAAGACACAACATACTTCCTATCTTCCTTTAGACTCTTAGGAATGACCCTTAACCTTATTTATTCAACATATTCATTACATTAACATTATCAACGTAACCATTTTAGACTCATCTAACCAATTTAGGAATAACCATGTATCAACTCTAAGTTTACACACTCAATACATAGTCATAACATAACATGATTACCTAGATAGTATCAATAGTCTAACACATACTTTCACTTATTAGTAGATATGATCACACATCATCCAATCAACTCCACAAATAGCCATATAGGTTCAAGTAGTGCCGACAAGGCCATGATCATCAATATACTAGAAAGTAACGCCGACAAGGCCACGTCAATTCACATAGCACCGCCACCAAAGGTGGATCTAACCAATCATAACATAATTGAAGTATAATTAACATTGAATAAGAAGAAATAAGGCAGCGTACCACCACTTCATCATCAACACTTCAAGCCAATACCAAATAACCCAATTCAACATCATAAGGCCCCTACCCATGGCCATGAACACCAATTCAATACACAATTATAGAAATCAATGAAATCTAAACCAATTCAACACAAATTCAACAATCCAATACCCATTTAATAACAATTAAACACAATTCTTACATCAATAGAAAGCCCATAAGAAACTACACATGAATTCATCAATATTAAGCCAACATCATGTAACCCATAATTTAGTCAAAATCTTAGGTTCATCAACTTCATGGTTTCATAGGTAATTTAGGTTAAAATCGTCAATACAACATCAATCTAATCCATAATAGACGTTTGAAAACCATTAATGCAAGAACCCATGGTATAGTCATGAAATTGGACAATTCACCTTTTGAAAACTTTAGAAAACATCTTTGAAGTTGGGTTCCTTGATGAAACGAGTTTCAAGGATCAAAAGTCATACCTCAATGATGATAATTCTTAACTTTGATGAAGAATTTCCACTCAAAATGTCACCTCCAAGCTTTTCCTTGATTTGGACTTCAATGGAGTCTTTGGGATTTCTTAAGGGATTTTGGGGTTTTGATTTTAGAAGAATGAAATATTCTAAGTGTTAAACACTTATATACACATTTAAAATACCCAATATACCCTTAATAAGCCGCCAATACTCATATTTGGAAGTGGGGTTAATTTAAAAATTCACCCCTAAATAGGCAGTGAAACTGCACGCAGGGACAGCCCACAGATGACTTCCCCATCGACGGGGCGTAAGCCCACTTACGGGCCGTGCTGGAAACCTAATGAGGCTTGGAAATGGGAGCTTGGCTCCCTAGTCTAAGGCCAATGACTCCCACCACCTACGGGGCATTGACCAGGCCACTGGCCGTCGATAGCCCTCCGTAGGTGGACTGCCTTTTGGCAGTTTTGGCCACCATCTTGGGTCCTTCCTCAAGGACCCATGGATGGTCCTTGGGGATAATTTCCCGGATGTTTCCAACACAAATACAATCGTCTATGAGTTTAACACCTCTCACATGAATTACATCAAAAACGAACACGTAAAACTCGACAAAACATGCCTAGACACACAAGGTCATTTCAAGGCATATGTTTCGAACTTCTTGAACGTTCTTGAGCATTTGACCTTCAAACATCACGAAACTTGACACACTGCCTATACATGCTATAATAAATCATTTAAGGACCTTAAAACCTCATCAATCACACATAAACACATAAAACCACATATGAGGCATTTAGGTGACTTAGTCGTCGAACGTCTTAGTCATCCCTTGACGTTTGACTTCCAATGCACCTAATACGTAGCTACTGTATCTATACCATATTATAGACCACATTAGAACCTTATACAACCATTACAAACATGTTAGGCTCTAGTTAACCTAAGTCATTTTCGGAGTCTTACAATCTCCCCCACTTGGACAACATTCGTTCTCAAGACATTTACAACACAATAAGAAACTAGAATACAATTCTATAACTCATTATGCTACAAAACTCACATGCTTCATTCCAAATGGTAAAAACTCATTTTATATTCAATATCATACTTATATACATCAGTTCTAACCATATTACAACAATTTTAGACCAAAGAATCAATTAGCCAATTTTCACAAAATTTTACAGTGAACAGTGAATCAGTGAACAGTGATTTAAGGCAAATTTTTCAAAAATGCAATCTTTTAGGCAATTCATGATATAGACATGCTAATATGCAAAGTATCATCATATAAACACATCTTATAACATAATCCTAGCTTCATAAAATACACAATGCAAGAAGTTAATGAAATTCAATTTCAACCAAACTCCTAAACATCATGCACATACAACAACTTCTAGCACAATTTCTAACCATACTCCCCCACTTAGAAGGAACTCATACTATCAAAAAAGAAACGAGGACTTACCAATATCATCATCACTCTCATCCGTCTTCTCACCTCTAGTCCGGAGTGCATAGAAACGCCTCCTAGTTGGAGCATCTTCCTTTGGAACACTAGGCTCAACCTTCTTACCCTCCTTCCTAGAAGCAATGTTTGGACAATCTCTCACTTTGTGCCCATCTTTTACACATCCAAAGCAACTACCGGTACCCAATAGACACTCACCATAACGTTTATTACCACAAGTGGCACATGTAGGTTTGCCATTGCTAGAACCACCTCCTTTCTCAAATCTCTTCTTAGGAACACTTGGTCCATCTTGAGTTTGAGCCCTCTTTTTGAACCTAGGTTGCACTTGGTCACTAGCAACACTCCTTTTCAAGTTCCTTGATATCGTCCTAAGTTTAGACTCTTCAATTGACTGTGCATACACCATGAGTCTAGCCAAAGTCATATCATCATGCAACATAGCCGTACGGAATTCCTCCCTCACTAAGTCGGCTACACCCGTCACAAAGTGACTCATTTCATACCTTGGATTAGACACTAGGGAAGGTGCATACCTAGACAAAGTTGAGAACTTCAAAGAGTATTCCTCAACACTCATATTGCCTTGCTTGAGATTGATAAACTCCTCTACTTTCACCTCCCTCCTCTCACGGGGAAAGTACTTACCAAGAAAAGCTTCCTTGAATTCCTCCCACTCAATAGGACCCGACTCCACCGGCCTATTGTCCTTCCATTGAGTGTACCAAATTTGAGACACATCTCTCAATTGATAAGAAGCCCACTCCGCCTTCTCCCTAGATGTAACCCCTATAGTACTCAAAACTTTGTACACACCATCAAGGAATTCTTGGGGGTCTTCATTCACCTTAGAGACAAGAAAGATTGGAGGATTCAACCTCACAAAGTCTCTCAACCTAGATGAAATAGTACTCTCCATAGCATTAACCCTAGGCACCATGTTCAAGTTAGCTTGAGTAGTCACGGCTCGGGCTAAAGCAAGCAAAGCCTCCTTAATCTCCCGATTAGTCAACTCCGGCACCTCATTACCTCCTCCCACATAGGGGCATGATCACCTTGAGGAGTCACTTGAGCACCCTAGACACCTTTCCCATCTTGAAGTACTTGCTCAACTTGAGGAGGAGCTTCCTCATTAACCCTTCCCTCTTCCATCCTTCTAGAGGTCATCCTTCTAGTATTCATCTCCTACAAACACAAGGAAATACATTTAGAAGGATACTGATAACATTACTCTACTGCACTAACAGAGGAGTAGAAATGAAGGGAAACAATATCGTCCTATAGGCTCTCGCCCATAGATGTGTCGCGACTCACACCACTGGTCGAGACTCTACTAGACGTGACTTCTCTAGACTTTTTGATACCTAAGATTACTTTCATTAACCTATGCTCTGATACCAAGCTTTGTCACATCCCGAAATCACACCCTAGAAGTTAGGGTGCAATCTTGAATTGCGACCTGCGTATTCGACCTCTCGGAGGTCTCATACAAGCCTCGCATATCATTCATTGCATATACATAATGAAAAGCAGTGCGGAATTAATATTTTTCATAAAAACAACATAGAAGTCTTAAACTCTTTCATATATGTAGAAATAGGAAAACACTAAGTCTCGATTCATCATCTTAATACACGATAATACTTGGGACACGGCCCATACGAATTAAAAACATACTACTATATAATCTATTACAAAACTTCATTAAAGAAACATAAAATGACATATATGCCCTCGAGTCAAGTGAGGACATACTTCAACTCTTCTTGAACGATCTCCTTGTCCAAGTATTCTTCCCAATGCTATTCACCTACCAAGAACTATACATAGAAAATAAAGCATGGAATTAGACAACCACATGTACTAAGTATGGCATTTTGCATAAAATCATGAAAATGGACATTTATTGGAAATATGCATCTTTTCTTTAAAACATCATAATATCATCATAAGAATAACATTTAGCAACTTAGAAACACATAGGAAAACGGTTAAACAAAATATCACATTTTTAGAGAACACTTTCCAGTGAACTCGAATCACTGTACAGTGAATTCCTTCAATTGTATAGTGAATCACTTTACCTTCCATTAACCAACTTCTAGCGTGTAATTCCCTCACTAAAAGTTATCCTAAGATTCACTTAAGTGACACAAAGAGAGACCGCCCATACACCCTCTCTAGATGTGCCTAAATGACCCTTAGATTACTTATAATGAGTCACATACACACTTACAAAGCATCTTAAACATCAAGGTAAGATTCTTCTACCAAAGGTGACTCTAAGTCTCACTTGAGTGAGTTGTGAAGCAACCGCCCATACAATCCATTACACACACACTCAAGAGATCCTATAGACTCCCTAGTAGAATCATTCTCACTAAACACACCAACACATAGATGATATGACATTCTCCTTCCAAAGGCTATCAAAAGACCTAGTTAAGTAAATCAAGAAGATAACCTCCATGATTGACCTCTTCAAGATTACCTAAATAGTCCTTAAGACTACCTAAGGCTTAGATCATGTCCACAACACCAAACCTTTTCCCTAACTAGAGTCATTCTCAAGACTTCCATAGATAAGCCATGAAGAGATCATCCTCTATGCCCTCTTCACAATTTAACTAAAGAATCCCTAAGGCACTCTAGATTCGGTACTTATTCACTTACATACTTCATAACGTAATTCATTAGTTCATTATTTCATTTAGAAGACATACATAACATAAAGGACATTCAAATAATGGTCTTAGACAAGACCTAGGGACTCCTACTAACATTTTGAAAGTCTATTGTGCAATGTCTAGATAGCGTCCCATAACACCACCTAAACCCATAGAAGTTCTCTAATGCTAACAGGTATCCCATATGATGAGAATAGGCAATAACCTACATAGACCATGGTCGCAAAGCATGGAATCCGAAGTTCTATCCTACTTCGATGAGGTGTTCTACTTGCCAATGGTAGAACATAAAGATCCCATGTAGGCACATGATTAAGGAATATGAAGGGCGTACTTTGTATTCTAGTCTCATACTTAACTAGAACTACTTACCTTGACCATACTCACTCGGTGCTAGCCTTAGTTCTCATAGATCAATTTACATTAAGGTTCATACAAATGGGTCTCATATCATGTTCATGACCCAATTAAATTTACCCTACCAAAGCAAGGTCCATTAAGGCTATCTCACTATGGCGACAAGAAGCTCATCGCGACTTTTATAAGGTATGATATGATGCCGTTCCAGCCAATCAACCTTAAGTCCATCACTCATTACATGAAGGATACCATTACGGCTAACTACTTCACGATTCATAAACTTACCACTTGGTTCAAGGTTCCACATAAATGACCCTTTAATCATCATTCAAGGTCTCACCTATATTCATTTATTAAAGACTAAGACCCTCTAGGTTCCTAAGTCAAGACATCACATATTCACATAAGCATCACGTAAGGAACACAAATCTACCTAAACAAGACACAACATACTTCTATTTAACACATATAACCTATCTTCCTTTAGACTCTTAGGAATGACCCTTAACCTTATTTATTCAACCTATTCATTAACTTAACATTATCAACGTAACCATTTTAGACTCATCTAACCAATTTTGGAGCAACCATGTATCAACTCTAAGTCTACACACTCAATACATAGCCATAACATTACATGATTACCTAGATAGTATCAATAGTCTAACACATACTTTCACTTATTGGTAGATATGATCACACATCATCAAATAAACTACACAAATAGCCATATAGGTTCAAGTAGTGCCGACAAGGGCATGATCATCAATATACTAGAAAGTAACGCCGACAAGGCCACATCAATTCACATAGCACTGCCACCAAAGGTTGACCAAACCAATCATAACATAATTGAAGTATAATTAACATTGATTAAGAAAAAATAGGGCAGCGTACCACCAATTCATCATCAACACTTCAAGACAGTACCAAATCACCCAATTCAACATCATAAGGCCCTTACCCATGGCCATGAACACCAATTCAATACACAACTATAGAAATCAATGAAATATAAACCAATTCAACATAGATTCAAAAATCCAATATCAATTTAATAACAATTGAACACAATTCTTACATCAATAGAAATCCCATAAGAAACTACACAAGAATTCATCAACATTAAGCCAACATCTAGTAACCCATAATTTAGTCAAAATCTTAGATTCATCAACTTCATGGGTTCATAGATAATTTAGGTTAAAATCCTAAATACAATATCAATCTAATCCATAATTGTGGTTTGAAAACCATTAATACAAGAACCCATGGTAGAGTCATGAAATTGGACAATTAACCTTTTGAAAACTTTAGAAAACATCTTTGAAGTTGGGCTCCTTGATGAAACAAGTTTCAAGAATCAAAAGACATACCTCAATGATGATAATTATTCACTTTGATGAAGAATTTCCACTCAAAACGTCACCTCCAAGCTGTTCCTTGATTTGCACTTCAATGGAGTCTTTGGGATTTCATAAGGGATTTTCGGGTTTTGATTTTAGAAGAATGAAATATTCTAACTGTTAAAAACTTATATACACATTTAAAATACCCAATATACCCTTCATAAACCTCCAATACTCTTATTTGGAAGTGGGGTGAATTTACAAATTCACCCCTAGCTTGGCAGTGAAACTGCACGCAGGGATAGTCCGCAGACGACTTCCCCATCGACGAGGCATAAGCCCACTTACAGGTCGTGCTGGCAACCGTCGATGGGTTATGAGGCTTGGAAATGGGATCTTGGCTCCCTATTCTAAGGCTCCAATGAGTCCCACCACCTACGGTGCATCGACTAGGCCACTGGCTATCGATTGCCCTCCGTAGGTGGACTGCCTTTTGGCAGTTTTGGCCACCAACTTGGGTCCTTCCTCAAAGACCCTTGGATGGTCCTTGGGGATAATTTCCCACACTTTTACAATTCAAATACAATATTCTATGAGTTTAACACCTCTAACATGAATTTTATCCAAAACAAACACGTAAAACTCGATGAAACATGCCTAGACACACAACGTCATTTCAAGGCATATCTTTCGAACTTCATGAACGTTCTTGAGCGTTTGACCTCCAAACTTCACGAAACTTGACACACTGACTATACATTCCATAATAACTCATTTAAGGACCTTAGAACCTCATGAATCACACATAAACACATAAAACCACATATGAGACATTTAGGTGACTTAGTCGTCGAACGTCTTAGTCATCCCTTGACGTTTGACTTCGAATGCACCTAATATTGTAGATACTACCTTTATATCATATTATAGACCACATTAGGACCATATACCACCATTACCAACATGTTAGGCTCTAATTAACCTAAGTCATTTTCGGGGTCTTACATATATGCTATAAAATCTTTAGTACTCAAATGAAAGGAAATGAACAAACTGTGTTTAAGACTAGCCAACATCCAATGCTAGAAAGTGGCATTGTCCTCAAAGTGGTGAGGACCTACCCAAATTGGATAATGAGAATCCAAGTCTTCCTTCAAAAGTCGGTACAAGCCCTTCAACGACCGGAACCTAAAATATTGGGGGAAATGGAGAAGTGGGGGTCAGCACATCACTTGTACTAAGTATAGGACCATATGCACACACATCATTGAAATCATGCTAAAAATGGACATTTCGTTTAAGCATGCAAATTTACTTTGAAAAGCCTTATGCACATATAAGAACCAATGCAGGCCAATAGTACATATTCATTAAGTCAACACCATGTACATCACAAGACCAACAATACTAAGTCTAGTCAAGCCAACATGCATATCAATCATAATTGAGCACATAATCAAGACAACTCTATCATCAAGTTATACTATCAACAAGAATTTATAAGAGTTCATAACATCATAATCAAAGTAAGACCATTACTCATGGACCATCATTAAGTCCACTAATGCAATGACTAAGCAAAGCCCCTTAACCTCACTCAATCAAGTAAGCCTAGCAAGAACCATATACAATTTCCAACTTCACATCGCATATCATTAAGAGTACATAACATCATACTTTAGCAATAGACACCAAATACATGTTCATAAGTGAAACCAACATTATTTAGTATCATAACATGTAACATCATCGTATATATTTCATTTACATTTATAAGCATATACATACATAAGAACATCCTTCTAAGACTTCCCTCAAGGCTAACTAGTGCAATGTATAGGTAGAGTCTCATACCTCTACCTAGACTAAGCTAAACCCCTTAGGTCATCCTAGTTAGAGTTCACTTCATTACTTTATTTTACCTTTTTGGAACATCTTGCCTTAACCGACATAGACCACATGAGCTTATGTGGAATCCGGTGTCATGGAACCCTACACCGAAAGAAGTAGGACTACTTGTAAAGGTAGTACCAAAACATGAACACAACTTCTATGTCGATCCACTAGCTAGTATTCCTATGGGAGCAACGTAGTTCAAGAACTAGGAGATGTATTTGGGATCCTCTTTATGCTACATGCATTATAGTCTCCAATATCATGAGTACATTAGTGATCCTAACTTCCCTATGTGGTAAGGACACTCCTCACTGTAGTTCACTCGGTGCTAATCTATAGTCCCTTTTTAAAATGTCTTTGAGACTTTATTTAAACATCATAGCTTAGTTTACGTCATAGGTTCTATCCCTTATATAATCATCATCATAGCTCAATAATAATTGCATGAGTATTTTCCTTTCATTACAATTGATACATGTGAGGTTAGCACATTTACATAATCACATCATGATAAGACACATTGGTAAGTTATCACCATCCTTAAAACATTTACATCTTAGCAAACAACTCACAAACCATAGTTCAAGACATTCCAATTCAACAGCATACCAACCCTAATACATCTTAACATAAAGTATACTTCAATATAACTTCATCACTTAAACACAAGAAATCATAATTGAAGTAATCAATTGAGATCACAAGACTTACCCTAATTTCCTTCACAAGCCATCATAAAGGTCTTACCATCAATAATTCAACTTAACCCAACAATGGGTGTAATATCATCACACAATAGTAACCAACATAATAATAAGCTCAACTGAATCACTACACAATAATTCATCACTAGTTCATAGCGTAGGATTAGAGACTTAGGTCAAATTCATGATCTACTTCACAGCCTAGGTTAATTAGTCAAGAACTAGAATGATTGGATCAGAATACATCACAATATACTCATAAATTGGCATTGTATAAATATAGAATAGTAATTCACACATTAACCAAGCCAACTATATCAATACTAGATAATTCTATTGACGATCACAACCTAGGGTTAAGGGGAAAAGTTCATCTTCCAAATATTAGGTCAATTCATCAAGAAGTAGTGTAATTGAATCATAATACATGTTAATCTACTCATAATAACCAAAAGGAATCATAAACAAATCAATTCACAACATCATTTTCGTATTGGAAGGAAACCCACTTGAATTTCACCTTTTTGAAACCAATTTGGAGGAACCCTTTGGGGAAAGAGATTCCAAAGGTGAAAGGAATCCCATACCTTACTAATTTATGGAGTTTGATGGATAAAACTTGATATTTTGAAGCCGTAGAACCCTCCTTTGCTTAGTCTTCTATGGAGTTTCTTTGGGAGAGAGAAAGAAGAGAGAAGAAAGAGCAATTGGGTTTTGGGAATTATAAGAGTTTGGTTTAGTCTAATTAGGTTTGGGGTCTTTATAGTAGTAATAACTAACTTAATTAGGCATACCTTAACCCCTAACTAATTAACTAACCACTTGATTAACTAAATGAGCTAATTAAAACGAAACAGCAACACAGGGACCTGACCTACGAGACCCCGACTGACAGGTCGTAGGTCATCGACGCCCTTGTGCCCCTCCGTCCTGCACACCCGTCGTTGGTGTCAGATACTGCTCCAAATGGACCATTATCAAAAATGAATAACTGTTGGTTGACGGAGTCATCGACTCCCGTCGATCCAACAACGCCTCATCGCCTGCACACGTAGGTAGACACTGCCTCTTGGCAGCTTTTTGCCAAATTGCAAGGGTCTTCCTCAAGGGACCTTAGTTGGTCCTTGGGGAGTCGTACCCATACTTTTCGACTATAAACCAACTCTAATACGTGTTATACACCTCACCACCAAAGTTTATCATTTTTCGACTCTTAAAACTTAGTCAAATAGGCTAAGGTACACTAGCACCTCTTGAATTAGTTTCCGCGTCATAGACGTTCCTTGACGTTTTGATTCTAAAACTTCCTAAATGACTTATATACATTATAATTTACTTTAAAACAGTTTTAAAACTCTTATAATCTCATGTTATGCTCTAGATTAGGCTTTAGACTTTCGGAATATTATAATTTATTGTTGGGTTCTAAAGGTGTGAACAAGAAATGAAGGGTTGCGACTCTCCTGAAGGGTTATGACTTTGCCGAAAGGTTATCTTATTTCCAAAGAGTTGTGACCTTTAACCTTTGTTGGCTATAAATAAAGAGGTTTTCTCTAATTTTTCTACATTGAATTCTTCCCTTCTTTTGCGTACATTTCGTACAAAACAAAATCGATTGATCGTGCCTGTGAGTGTGAATCATTGATGTCATTTTGAGTTAGTTGAAATTATTGATGTTTGATGTACCACTACTTCTTTAATGATTAATCCTTTTTATCTTGGGAGGAATTAATCTGCAACCTCAGGTACTTAAGGGGATTAAATTTCTTATGGACACAGAGTGGGTTCTATGGACTCGGAGAGTTTTTTGTGTTTTCTTTTCATCTTTTATTGTTTCTGATTTGATAATCTTAATGCAGGAGATGACAAGCTTAAGAAATTTAATATTGATGGTATTATCTGTGGTAAGGAAATTACTTCTTTTTTTTGTGTGTTCTTTTTATTGGAAAGAAGAAGAAGAAAAGAAAATTATTTTATCATATGATAAATGAGATTTGAGATGAATTAGTACTGCTTTAGTATGTTCTAGTATATTTTTGTAGTAACTTTTTCTTGGATGGGTAAGATTAATCTTATTTTCTTCCCAAGTGCATTCAAGTATTGCACCCCTTCAGTTTTCATTTTAATGAGAAAATTATTTTGTGCATAAAGGCTACGATGAGCACTTTAATGAACTTATGTTGTCTCTAACAATATTTGAACATGATTTAGTTTCTCATTGAAATCCAATGCCTTCTAAGGAAAATTGGAATATGATGAAAATTGGGTAAGAAAAAAATAATTTGAAAGAAAAGTGACTTGCAAGGAATTGTTGTTGACAGATTGAATATGATTCAATGAGAGGAAAAATCAGGTTCTATTTTTGTTTCCTTCGATTATTATTTTTTCTTTCCTTAATAAGTTATGAGAACGATAGATTGTCATTATGTGATGATCTCAGAATATATCTTTATTATTAATAATAATAATACGTATTTTGTTTAGAGGAGAGAGAAAAACTTTTGTAGTTTTCTATATCATTTGAAATTTGATTATGTCTTATTTTTGGAGACTAAAATCTTCAAAAACAAATTACTCCGTTGGTATGAAGAATATAAGAACTTCATGAACAAATCAATTTGTTCATCGGTTCGAAGAATATAAAAGCTTCACCAATTTGTTAAATACTTTGTTTGAATGAATATTCTGACTTGAAGATTACAAAATCTTCATCAGAATATTAAGGCTAAACAATTCAGAAAAAAAAGATAAAATCTTCTTCGTTAGCTAGAAACAGTGTTGTATTTGAGGTTTCTGGAGATTAAAACCTTTTTGGTTTACTATCTGTCTGAATGTGAAACTGATTAGAAGAATATAAAAACTTCATCAGAATTCGAGGTTCATTCGGTTAACGATTAGAAGAATATAAAAACTTCATCATTAAACTAGAAACAAGTTGTATAAAGATTGAATCTTTATTGTTACTATTCTAAATACTAAGCGGTATGTCTAATTATGACATAAAGGGTAAAAAACACTAGTGATAGAAAATTAGTCATTTTGTGTCTGTAATGAGTGTCTCTATGAATTAAATCTCCAAAAACAAAAACGTGTTGTCAATGTGTATTTGATGGTATACAATTTGAAAGCATGAAAAAAATATGTAATAAAAATTCAAATACTTGAAAAATATTTTTGAGAACACAATTCAAATGTGGGGGTTCTTCAATAGTGTTAAAGACAAAATTAGACTTACTATCTAATTAAAATATGAGACAACAAGATATGAAATATAATGACATTCTTGTATTATGTTAGACCCAAAAAAATCTTGGAGTATATTTGATATATCGTTGAGTCTCTATATATATGATATGACTAATATAAAACCACAAAATTATATTACTCGTTCGAAAGAAATGTATTCTTTATGAAAAAGTGTCTCTTAAAATATTGTGATTTTTCATGACAACATATGTCTATTAAAATAAATTTATTTGTATAGACATGAACATTGGTGAAAAGTGATCTTTTATGTTTGTGTTGTAAAAAATATTTGGGTCATATTGCCCTTATTAGACCTATAAAACTATGATCATGTGTAATTTCTTTAACAAATTGAATGTTATGGAAAGGACATCTGCACATATATTGATTTTGAAACAATGTTTGTATTTGAAAAAATTGTAAAAAGTAAAGAACAAAAGATTTGTAAGAAAAAGTTAACTCACGGAAGGCCTTTTCAAACTTAGTATTTTTGTCTGTCGTACTTGTCGTACTTGCTGGAATCAAACTGCTTGTGACTTGAATGCTTAAGACATGTCAATTACAAAACCTTGCAAAAAGTGATCAACTTAGAAGTTTTGCCTAACTTCTAGTGCAACAAATCAAAATTTCAAGTATGTGTTGTTGAAAGGAATTCTAATCCCTTAGAATTGAATTACACTGACATTTGTGATATGAAGTTAACACCATCTCATAGTGGAAAAAAATGCTTCATAGATTTTATTGACAATTGCACTATATACTGTTATGTCTATTTGCTGAATGATAATGATCAAACAATAAAAACATATAGGCAATATAAATTTGACGTTGAAAATCAGTTGGATATAAAGATTGTCATGATTAGAAGTGGTAGATGTGGAGAATATGAATATTCTTTTGCAGAAATATATTTGAAAAATAGAATCATCCATTAAATTACTACACATACTCACCTCAATCTAATGAAATTGTTGACAAGGAAAAATTTAACTTTAAGGAAATGTTGAACCTCCCACGTATAAGTTCAAGTTTAACACAAAATTTGTGGGGGGATGCTATCATTATAGCAAAAGAGAACAAAAAAAATTGTATGTTAAGAAAGAGAGAAACAAAAATATTTGTTTGTTAATAAATGGAGCAACAAATAGAAAACTTTTGTTTGTTAAGAAAGGGAGCAACAAAAAGTTTTATTTGTACAGACTTTGTTGTATCCTAATAGAAAATTGTTTGTCGTACCTTAAAGTATATACAATCAATAACTCTTGAAATATAGTGATATAACAAATTCCAATGCATTCTATTCCATATGAGAAATGGAAAAGAGGGAACTATTCCCAAATGGGTCAAAATAGGATCTAAGTCTGTGGATTGCATGTTCATTGGATATGCTACAAATAGTAAAGCATGTTGATTTATGGTTCATAAATTTAAACCGTCGGATAGTCAAGTAAAGAGTCTAAATGCCCTTGGAAAGAACCAAAGGAAAATGTACTTAATAAAGAGATTTAGAGGCGTAGTAAATGTAATTGGACAAATTACTTGCTCCGGGTTTTATTTTGTAATATTCCTTCTTCAAAATGAGTCCATATAGTCGAAGAAGATATGTCTTTTGTGGACTCATCCTTTTTGGAAAGAGACTGTCTATAGTAAGATAAATTCAATCTTGTGTAACCATACTTGAGAGTTGGTTGATCTTCCTTCAGGAAATAAACTTATGGGTTCAAAGTGGATCAACAAAAGGAAAAGAAAGTTGATGAAACTATTGACAAATACAAAGCAAGACTTGTTGTCATAGGCTTTAGAAAATAACAAAGTGTTGATTATTTTGACATATAATAGCCTCTAACTAGGATTGCACCAATTCAGTTGTTAATTACGCTATTTGCGAATTTGTCAAAATTGATGTGAAAATATTTTTTGGGGGGAAGGAATTTATACGAAAGAACCCGAGTCTGGTTCCTAGTAAATTAAAAGTGTGTAAACTTGTTAAGTCACTTTATGGACTAAAAACATGCGCCCAAATAATGACATGCAAACTTTGACCAAACTATATTGGCAAATGAATTCTAGATTAATAAATATGGTAAATGTTCTATATTAAAGACATCCCAAATCACAAGGTCATTGTTTGTTTTTATGTTGATGACATTTTGATCGTCAAAAGAGACATATGTGGCATAAATGCTACAAAGCATATGCTAGAAAGTAACTTCAATATGAAAGAACTTGAGGTTATTGATGTGATAAAAAAGGTACTTGATAAGTTTAAGTAGTTAGAATTCAGTATTGACTAGACTCTAATAAATCTGAGCTTTGTAATTCAAAAGAATGAAGGAAAAAGCACGTGAGGAGCAGACTCTTGAAAATATTCCAAACAAAATCTACTATGAAATCTGAGTTTATCACTCTAAAGCACGTGAAGAAGTTGAATGACTCCTAAATTTCTTGAAAGATTTTTTGTCCTAACTTTTAGATCTAGTATGCATATTGTGAGAGTAAATTTTCAATCCATAGGGCGTGGAGCATGATGTATAAAAAAAAGTTTCGTCATATATGACATTAACATAATATCGTTAAAGAACTACTATCTAGTGGAATTATCATAATTTACTATGTTAAGTCAAAGGATAGTGTGTCGGATCCACTTGTAAAAGGCCTAACTAGAGAGGGAGTTGATAGATTCTCAAAGGGAATGAGAGTATGGCCGAGGACAAGTCATTGCGGCGGTAACTCTACCTAGAAGACTGGAGATCCCAAGATCTAGGTTCAAGGAGATCAAACAAAGTCATTAATGACGGTTCAACATTGTCAAAATATTTTTTATGGTCCATTCTCATGATAAGACAATGTTAAGTAACAAGGATAAAGACATTAGGACTTCTTAATGGTTTCTAAGTTTGATACAGGGTATATCAAATGGTGTATCTATGGGATAACACATTTAGAAATCACCTATGTATGTGTGAAGAGTAAGATGCTTCAAGGGGAATCCGGTAAGGCCAGTTCTCTACGCATTATAAACCAAGACGTGTTTATGGATGAAACGAATAAAACAATGAGAACCAAAAATAGTTCAAGGGTTGATTGTGTGACTTATGTTGTCTAGGTATACACTAAAGCTCGACGATTTGAAGATATCACATCTATTGATTGACCGAGTATATCTGATATATGTTCACTATGGAAAGTTCAAAGAGAAACCCACTTATCCAGATGCAGTCAAACCTTACTTAGGAATCACACAGTTTTTCATGCAAATATTTTAGCAATACTCATTACCTATTCATGTGGGGGATTGTAGGGTTCTAAAGGTGTGAACAGGAAATGAAGGATTGCTACTCTCCTGAAGGGTTGTGACTTTGCCGAATGGTTGTGACCTTTATGAAAGGTTGTCTTTTCTAAGGGGTTGTGACCATTTGAAAGGTTGTGCTTTTCGAAAGGGTTGTGACCTTTCTGAAAGGTTGTTTTATTTCCAAAGAGTTGCGAACTTTTCTCTTATTTTTCTGCATTGAATTCTTTCCTTCTTTTGCATACATTTCTTACAAAACAATATCGATCGATCTGTCTGTGAGTGTCATTTGTGCTGTCATTATCAAAGTTTGAGGTACCACTACTTCTTTAATGGTTAATTTGTATTATGTTGGGAGGAATTAATCTGCAACCTCGGGTACTTGAGGGGATTAAATTTCTTAAGGACACATAATGGGTTCTGTGGACTCGGATAGTTCTTTGTGTTTTTTGTTTTCATATTTTATTGTTTTTGGTTTGATAATATGAATACAAGAGATAAAATTTGTATCACGTACATTCACCTTAATGGATTTGACATAGGCGTTGAGTCCGTCTAGAAAGTCTTTAAAATACAACATAGACGTCGAGTATGTCTAGAAAGCCATTAAAATACATTGATCAAATGAAAAAAAAATTAATACTCGAATTATTTTACTAAATATATTTGTTTACCGTCCAATCTCAAATTGTATGATTCTGGTCTTTTTTGCTATAAAGCAAATTTTTCAAAAAGTTCAAACACTTGTATAAAATCTTCACGAATTATGCACATTTTATTTTCACTTTGATGAGATACTTAAGCCGCTCTCCTTGAATTTGGTGATCCTTATTTAATAAAAAAAATTGTCCTTATTCAAAAATCTCATTTTTTTAAAGAAAATTATTTAAAAAATTCTCTCCCACACCAACCAACCACAACCAAACAAAATTTAATTTTTAAATATTTATTTAAAGAAAAATACTAAAAAAGATGGGCAAAAAAAGTGTGATTGTTTATTGTATTTTCTAAAAGTAAAAAAAGAAACTTCAAAAAACCGTGCACACTTGATTATTATTTAGTTTTCTTACCTTGATGAAATACTTAAGTAGCTATTTTTTATTTTGTATTTATTATTCAAAAAAGTTTTATTTTAGAATTTAAATTAAGTTCATCATTTTTGTGAATTAGATAGACCCAACAATTTTGTGTTTAAAGATTTCAAAACAAAATAAAGAGACCCCATGTTTGTAGTGTTAAAAAGTCTGAAAGCAAAACAAAAAAAAAATATTATTTTTGTTAAAAATCCAAAAGCAAGCAAACAACCACGTTATTTGTGTTAAAACTTTAGAGACCTAACATTATTTGTGTTAGAAACTCCAGAACCAGACAAAGAGACCCTATCCCATGTAACAGTGTTAGAAATTTCGAAAGCAGAGAAAGAGAATCCACACTATATGTGTCAAAAATTCTGAAATCAAGTAAGAGCAACACTATTTGTATGAAACACTTCGGAAGCAGAAAGAAACCCCACATCATTTGAGCTAAAAACTCTGAAAGCAAACAAAATGAGCCCACATAATTTGTGTTAAAAATTTCAAAAGCACACAAATAAGCTTTACTTTTATTTGTCTTAAAAAATTGTTATGTAATTTGGTATTATAATTATTTAAGCAAGAACAGTCT
This sequence comes from Solanum sitiens, assembly GCA_016801875.1. NCBI lineage: Eukaryota > Viridiplantae > Streptophyta > Magnoliopsida > Solanales > Solanaceae > Solanum > Solanum sitiens. The sequence continues at coordinate 883,334 of JABWTJ010000332.1, forward strand.
CGTGTTAGTATAATGCTACCACCTATGTTTGTAACGATGCACAGTATTATATAAAGTAGGAAATAGGAGTAGTTGTTTAGACGGAAAAAAACTTTGAGTTATTTTTTTTAAAACAGTAGAACCCCACCACCACCACCATCACCACCACACTCGACCCCCACCTCCACCACCACAACAACCACGATGCCTAAAAACACAAACTATCAATTTTTGACATTTTAGGAATTTTATTATACTATTTGTTAATTGAATCAAATCGGAACAAGAACTTTATTTATCCTCGAGGTTTAGATAAATTCAATCATTTTCATCTCAACAAACAAGTAACCATACAACAATCCACATTGGTCATTATTTAAAACTTATATTTTATTTCTTCATATATGTAAAAAGTTTTACTCAAAAGTACTTTATTTAATAATATTGATATTATTTATAAAAAATGTGTATTACATTAGTACGCATACAGGTGCAATGCACGTGCTCACATCTAGTAATATATTAAATGGTTAAATATCAAAATATTATATACAATTAATTTTACCAGTTCTATTTTTTTTTTAAAGAACTTACAAATCTATTTGTTTTTCAACAACCAAAACAAGAGAAAATACAAACTTCCATCCTAAAGCTAAATGAATGTCATCTTTTTTAAGAATCAGATAACCCCACGGTTTTTTGTATTAAAAACTTCTAAAGTAGAAAAAGAGAACCCATATTATTTGTGTTAATCAAAAGTAAGTAAAGAGCCACATTATTTGTGTTAAAAAGTTCACAAGCAGAATGAAGAACCCTTTTTATTTGTACTAAGAAATCAAAAGCAGGTAAAGAGACCTCATATTATCAGTATTAGAAACTCTAGAATCAAACTAAGAAAACACATGCTATTTGTGTTAAAAACTTCAAAAGTAAGAAAAGAGCCACATTATTTATTTTAGAAACTTTGAAAGCTGACATAGAGATCCCACATTATATTTGTGTTAATAATTTCATAAGTAGACAAAGAAAGAATTACTTTTGCTTGGCTGAAACAGTAATCATGTAATTTATTAGGCTAGAACAATTTCATGCTAATAGTAATGTGGTCGCTTTATTTGTAACGATACATAATATTATATAAATAAATAAATTAGAGTAGTGTTTTAATTAAAAAAAGTATTTTCAGCTCTTTGTTTTTGGAAACACTAGAACCCCTCCTCCCACTTTCAAAATTTCAAACTATCCACCTTTGACAGTTCCAACGATTTTTGTGTATTTTTTATAAACTAAAAGAAGAATTTTATTTTACAAAGGGTGTAAGTGTAAAATTCATCCTTGTAGGTTCGGAAAAAATCAATAATGTTGACCTCAACAAATGAGTAACAACACGAAAATCCACAATAATCTTTCATTAAAACTTTATACTTTATTTCTTCATATATGTAAATTATTTACTCAAAAGAAATTTGTTTTTTTAATATTGTGTATTATATTATTAGGCATACATGTTCAAAGCACGTGCAGAAAGTTAGTATTATATAAAATGTTAAAATGCCATGATATTCAATACAATTTATTCTACAAATTCTACTTTTTGAAAACATGCAAATTTAATGTTTCCATTTTACAAGAGCTAAACAGTTGAAATCTCAAATTTTAAATCAAAAGCTAATGGAGATCAACTTTTTCCCCAAACTGGATAGACCTCGTGTTTTTTGTGTAAATAATTCCTAAAGCTCACAAAGAGACCCCACAGAATCAATGCTAGAGAATCTAGAAGCAGATAAAGAGTACTCGTATTATTTATGTTAAAAACTCCGAAAGCAAGCAAAGAGCCACATTATTTGTGTTAAAACTTCATAAGCAGACAAAAACCTCACATTCTTTGTATTAAAAAATTCGATAGCAGACAAAGAGACCCTAAATTATTACTACTCAAAACTCCAGAAGCAAACAAAGAAAATCCATAATATATGTGTTAAAACTCCAAAAATGTGTAAAAAGACACATTATTTGTGTTAAAACCTTTGATAGCAAACAGAAAGCCCACGTTGTTTGTGCTAAAAATTTTGAAAGTAAATAAAGAGACCCCTTATTTTTAGGCAACTGTCGTGTTTTATTCAAAAACCTAAAACAAATTACACATCCTTACACTTGCGCGAGCATGGCCCAACCCACACTTAGCCCAGCATTTACAAAGAAAATAACCAAAAAGGACAACAGATAAAGCATGATAGGCCCACTTGGTAGACTTATAAATCTAACTAAGGCAGAATTTCCTAATTAAGGACTCCTCATTTCCCCTCACCGCCTTCTCTGGATTCCTAATTAATAGACCCCACATTAATTTTGGTAAGAATTTCAAAAATAGACAAAGAAAGAATTACTCTGCTAGGCTCAAAAGACCGTCCTGTAATTTGATTTGTAGTTCTTTAAGCCAAAATAATTTCGTGATAGCATTAATGTGGCCATCTCTGTTTGTAACGATTATTGTTATATTATATATATTAGTAAATAGGAGTATTTGATTAACCAAAAAATTACTTTGAGCTATTTCTTAAAACACTAGAACCCTACACATACTTCTAAAAAACCCAAACTATCCATATGTGGCAGTTCATGAATTTTTGGGTATTCTCTATAAACTGAATTAAATTGGAACAAATTTTTTTTTTGTTAAGGCTATTAGTGTAATAGATTCATCCTCATAGGTTGAGATGAAATTCAATGATTTTGACCTCAACAAATAAGTAATCATACGGAAAAACACATTGATCATTCAATAAGACTTATACTTTATTTCTTCATGCATATGAAATTATTTACTTTATATAAAGTGCTTTATTTAATAATATTAATATTATTTATTAAAAAAAAATGTGTATTATATTATCATCCATACAAGTGCAATGCCCTTGCAGATAAACTAAAACTATATTAAATGCTTAAATGTCAAGATACTCAATACAATTAAGTTTACGAGTTCTATTTTTTAAAAGAATTACAAATCTTAAGTTTCCAATTTGTAGAAACTAAACAATAGAAAATTGAAATTCAAATTTTAAGAAAGATCTGAATATGAGTGTCTATGTCTATAAAAAAAAATATGATATCCTCGCTATATTTCAATGTAAATTTTTGCTTATATGTTTCACCATAATTAAAGTAGACACTGAACCATATCTTCAGTTAGTATCTTACAATATTATCACACCAAACTTATTTTTCCTCATCTTCGAGGAAGAGGAGGATTATCCATGTAAATGTTGAAAGTTTAACATAATAAAACTAAAAATTAATAGAGTTAATGATTGATAGCAATTTAAGACAGAAATGGAAAGAAGTAAAGAAGAGGGAAGTTATTTGTAGATATATAAAAGGTAATTGGATGATTAGGGATGTAGTGGGGTTAGTTTCTAATTAAGAAGGGAAAATAAAGGCTTAAATTCAAAAATATTATCGATTTATGTTTTGGAAAATCGGCCATCGACCAAAAAAAACTGAAAACCGAATTTTCAAAGAAAATTGACAACTAGTTGAATCAATTCGGGTACCAATTATAACCTGATGTGACTATAACACCTTAAAAATTTCTAAGCTCAGACTCGAATATTCTATAACACCTCGCAACTCTACTCTTAAACTTTTAATCGTTCATGTAGCACCTCAAACATTGAGAATGGCTAAAGAGGGTTAACGGGAAAGTCCACAAACCCAAAATGGACCATGGACCCTTCAAGACTCCCTATACGGACCGTTTAGGGGACCACAACTTGTTTAGGGCAATGTGTCCAACCGTCAAAGATTGCCAAGGAGGGGTCACCTGGACGGGCCCCTAGACGATCCGTGGTTGCGTGTAAGGTCAGTTTGGGGGTCCATACAAGTCACCCATCAATTTTTAAATTTTGGGGTAACTTTAAACAATCATATCTCTTAGTACATAATGAATTATGTGATCCATGACCTATCAAATTAAAGGTCTTTAGTCTTTCCAAAACCACCAAGTTTTTCTCATTTTGAGTTTGGAGTAAAAAGTTATGTCTGTTTTAGAGAAGAATTGTCGGGCAAGTGAAGTTTCATGGCCGTCTATACAGCCCGTGAAGTTTTACGGACCGTGAAGCCTTAAACGGTCTGTGAAACCTCCCTTTTAAGGCACCTTGAGAATTTTAAAAGTTAGGATCGTTTTGATCTTTCTCCTATACATTTGGTATTTAAACTATGTCATTTTAAGCCTAAATCACAATGTTTTACACCTAATTAAGGGCTTAAAAAGTGTCAATCAATTCTTTTACGTTCATTAACACTTCAAGATATTAGAATAAGGTTCCAAGAGAAGAAAACTAGGGTTCAAGTATTCTTCGAGTTTCGTCGATTTCAAAAAAAAAAATTCGTTCTTCCAGGTATGTATGTCTAACATAGTGTTACACTACTTTGTCTTCATTCCATCGATCTACTCTCAAATTAGTAAAAGGGTAATCTGGGATTCTATCCTTAGATTTGCATTTTCTTGAGATTAGCTGATTTTGAGTTCTTGAGTTCCTGATTCTTTAGGAGATTCTATTCCTAATTATTAAATTCATATATGTTATGCATTGAGATTCTTGAATTGATTGGTTCATGTCTATATTTTAGCATGAACTCTGTGAATTGAGTATTCTTGAGATGATTAGTGTCGTTAAGTTATGAGTTGTTAAATATGTGTATTGAATTTTCTGAGATCCTTGAGTTGATTCGTTCATGTCTATATTTTAGCGTGAACCTTATTCTTGAGTATTCATTGAAATATTATTGAGAATGTATTAAACAAAATATTACTGTTTAAACTGAATTTTGAGGAAAGTAAAGAGGAGTTTAAGAAAAAGTATAAGAGAACTAAGTACGTCCCAAATGTATTTTTACATGAAGAAAAGAGTAAAACCATTTTTTTAGATAAAAGAGTTTTAGAAGGGAAAATTTCAGATATGGCAAACGTATTTAATGAAATAATGTTTTATAGGTATAGTTTATCTAATTACATTTCAAGGATATAGTTTAGTTTGCTATGCAACATTTAATTTGTAAATTATATTTTTTGTGTATAATTTATACAATTTTTTTAATATATAGATACATGAACGCTAAATAAGATAGCAGAAAATTGAAATAATCCCATGATTCAAGATTATAGTCTTATATCAAATATTTTCCAAAAAAAGAGGTCTATGATGATACAAACGCCATAAAAACTAGTTTCCTCAAGCAATATTAGACGGAATTTTTTTTTCTAATTCTTAAATATTCTTGTTTATTCAATGCGGAAACTTCATATTTTGAACCACAAGAAAGAATATGATTGATTTGTATACTATGTATTTTTTTAATACAAAAATAGGGAAAGTGTATATTAACAATTATATTCAAACTGTTGGTCAGAAAAATCGAATGACGTAATTTGTACAATTATATGCTTTACAAATATAAACTATTTGTATAAATAAAAACTATTTGTGTTTGTATATATCTACAAATTCAATATTTGTTTAATTATATGACTATAGTATTCTACTTTCTACTATTATAGAAAAGTGAGTGGAAATTGAGTATCAACATGTCAGTTTATGGTCAAATTCTTTTAAGTTGAGGATATTTCCGTCATACTAATTATTCTCACTATTTCCATTGTATTACACGTGGTTGTACGTGTCATCCATGCCCACTTCATCTCTTTCATCAAAATCCATTCATCTGTGAAAACTCAAAAGTTTCTGCATCTTCTATTTTCTCAAACAATCGCCCTGTGGCTACCATTCCTAGGTATTTCATTGATTTTTTGTGTTCTAACCTTCAAATTTGTCTTCATCGTCATTTTTTTCAGTAATTTGTTATTCGATTGAATGAATTTGTAAAGTTTCATATTTTTTCTTTCAATTTTCTTCATCTTCAAATTCAGTTTTGATCTTTATGAAGATTATCATTTTTTAAATTAAGTTGAATGGATTTATTAAATAGGCAAAGGAGAAAAAAAGTATGAGGGTTTGTTATTTGCTTCTATGTATGTATTTAACAATTAGTTCTATGGGTTTTTCAAGTTTTGGTCTTTACTTATAAGAAATTCTTCTATTGAATATAAAAGAAATTACTCGAATCAACTGATTTTCCAGGCCTTACCATGCTTGCCACTGCCATCAATTCTAGAAATACTAATAAATATCCTCTTCGTAGAAAATGACATAGTTGTAAGATAAAAGGGCATGGCCTTGTCACTGTGCGAACTTATTAGAGAGCAATGACTCGGTCCCGTGATTTCGACGGTCAAGGTTTGGTAGCTCCGGCATTTGTTGGCATTTTAATGAGCATAGTTCCCTCCGAATAATTCAACAAAATCTCTCGAATTCTCCGAGTTAGATGTACTTTCTGATAGAAATCGACTATGGATATGTAGAATCCATGTCTCGGTAATATTTATTAGGGATCAAGAACCCCTTTTCCAAGATATTTTGGAAGTGCAACATCTCTGAGCATGTGAACTGCTATTTCCCAATTCTAATGCAACAATATTTTGACTATTTTTTTCCTTTCTCCGAAGAATTACTCGCAACTCATTTTACCCTACTTGAATTTGATTTATTTTACATTGCTTTCTAATTGTGGTTTGGAAACTTATATATAGAGTAAAAGATTATAGTTTCTTTAATCATATATTAAAATAAAGAGGGACATTATATTGAATAAAGTGGTACCTACAAATACTCTCTTTCCTTTTCATCATGTTGTTTCAAATGAAGAAAGTTTGCCCATTAACTTATTTCCTCGCTACTCATCTAAGCTTTAAGAGCTCTCTCATGGTAGGAACTAAAAACTCTTTCTATCAGATTTTTTATTCTCATTTCATCTCATTTTAGATTCTTTCTCCATTATGACGCAATGCTTACTTTCTTAAATCTTTTTCTGCAATTTTAACAAGTTCATTACTTTTATTCTGGTTTCTTTTTCTCCTATTTCCAATTTACTCATTTCTCTGTTATGATTCTTTTATAAATTTTATGGAATAATATTTTCATATCCTCTTTTGGTTAAGGAAATTCCTCCTTTGACAATAGGTAATGCTTGTGAGCTTCTTGATACAAGTTATAAATCTTGTATTGATATTTTGTAATCTGTATCAATTGTTAATTGAGATGCTAATGCAGTAAAATTGTTGTACTTCTTTTTTGTTGCAGACAAAAAGTGATTAGATTTTGTATGTATGTTATACCCTTCACAACATATATGAGGTTGTGAAGGGCATAGACATTTTTCCGATACATGGCAAAGAATATGGTTCCAAAGCTTTCTATTTGGCACTCTTACAATTTTGATCATTCAAAGTTGTAACTTGTGCATGCCAATGTTAAGTAGTGATTTTTGTATATACATAGTGTATTTCCTAACTGATACTTAAACATTTTACTTATAGCTGTGTTTTTTCTTCTCTTTTATCATTTGTTTTGCAGAAATTTTGATTTGTACCTTTGGTCCTTACACTATCTTTTTGAGTAGTTGGATTGAAGAGAGCCCAATGCTTTAAAAATGCACATAGACCTAATCACTCTTAGTAGTATTATCATATTGTTGCTACTATACTCTAAATCAACTACTAAAAAACATTTCTCCTGCTTCAACATAAATGTATATACAATGTGTGTACATGTATTAGCAATCTCTCAAAGAAATGATCTTCAATTGATTTGCTATTTTTCCAGTTGTTGCCTCACAAGTATTCCCAACTATTTTTGTCTCACGAGTATTCTTAACTATTGTGCTTTGGGCCCGTGTGCGCACGGCCAATCTTCATCTAGTTTATATATATATATATATATATATATATATATATATATATATATATATACCTCAAACAATTTTGTATATAACTACCAAAATATACAAATCACTATATACAAACTTTTTGTATATATCGCAATATACAAACTTAATTATATGAATATAGTAATATATATATATATATATATATATATATATATATATATATATATATATATATATATATATATATATATATATATACCTCAAACAATTTTGTGTATAACTACCAAAATATACAAATTGCTATATACAATTTTTTTTGTAAATATCACTATATACAAACTTATTTTATACAATTATCTTATGCTTATAAGATTTGTGAATTAATATTGTATATGTATATATATATATTGTACTTAAGTATACAGAAATATGCATATACCTCAAGCAATTTTGTATATGACTACCATAATACACAAATCGTTACATACAAAATAATTTTATACAATTGCTTGATGTTCTTCAGATTTGCCCTGATTTGATGAACCAGACACAACCTCGTCAGATGCAATTGGGTCAAATTGTTTCTTGGATCTCAACCCTTCAATAGATATTTTCTCTAAAATTTGTTTAGATTGATCCTTAACCACTACAATTGATCTGAATCGACGACAAGAGATCGATTAGTGCACTCATCACCGGCGGCGACACATTAGTAATAAATTCCAACACATAATTCTCTTTCGAAAGAATCTATTGACAAGAACAACAACAACAGTGACAAATGTAGAAAAAAAGATGACAACAGTTGGAATAACAACTCCGGTAGAATCGCATTGTCTAAATGAAAGCCCAAATAGTATACAAAAGAAAAAAAAATGAAAAGATTGAGAAAAGATTTAGGTGTTTACATGTAAGATTGAAAAATCGATTATGAGGGAAGATGAAGAATTTCATATTTCAAAAAAGAAGTGTAAGAGTGAGTTTAGGAGTGAAAAGGGGAATGTGAAGAGGAGAGATGAAATTTAGTTCATATACAAATGCAAATAAAAGTTTTTTTGGTTGGGTATACAATGAAATGTTTGTCCCATAATTAATGGCAAAAAAATAAAAACTATAACCACTCATAGCAATTAAATTAAACTATACCCATTTTAACTAATAACATAGTGATGTTTGCGAACTCATGTAATTTTCCCTTTTTAGAAAGATTAAGTACAAAAACATTACCTCTTCAAGAGGTTTTTTTTAGTATTATCTCAACCAAGAGAAAGTATTTTACTTTGAACAAAGAGAAACATTGTTTTCTACATGAGCAATGAGTTGCAGAGATATTTCAAAGCAGATAACACTTTTAAAAGGTTAGCTTGAGAAATTCTTTCAAACTAGAGAATGAGAAATATTTTTATACATTTGAGTAAGAGTATATATTATAGGGTGTAGTATTAAGCACCAATATGAGGGAGAGTTCAAACAACTCAGATCCCCCATAAACCATATCTTGCCAATATTGGTACAAGATCATACTTTTTTAGATGAATCCTTAGTGCCTTCTACAGAGGTTAGTAGACCCACTTAGTTGAGGTGTCATATATCCCATATAGGAAAGTTCTGGCAGCGTGGAGAAGAAGTTGTATCATCGCGTAACTCATAGTGGTGATTGTCAGTTAGATAATCTCCCATAGAGTTAAAGTGTATTTTTATATATCACTTATTATGTTGAGTTTCAGAGATGAGTAAGTATTTTTGTAAATCTCTAACAATTTCATTTCTTTAATTCATTACATTATTTGAGTTTATATAATATCTATTGCATTCCTTTCATACCGTTATTTTGCTTCAGTTATATTACATACTCGTACATTGAAATGTACTAATGTCATTTGACCTATATTGTTTTATGATGCATATACGAGTGTTTAGAATCGCCAACATGTGCTTCGTTGAGATCACTCTACATTCCAGTTAGGTTTTAGTGAACCTCCTTGTATTCTGGAGGAATTCACATTTACTTTTAATTTAGTTGTTTTGAGGCATTGTGGGTCTTGTCTCGAAACCTATCTTAAACATTTTGAGACTTCATAGATAGATAAAGTTGAGGAATCTTTCAGTATTTACTTTTCCTTGAGATTTTTTTGCAAACTATTATACTTATGTTATTGAGTATTTTACAGACAAATGAGTTGAATATTTACTTTGAGTTTAAATTTTCAAAATTTACTTTAAGTCTATTATTGCTTGAGTGAGTTTTTCTCTAAGTAGTCATCCAAGCCAAAGGTTTTCTTGGGGATCAAAAATGTTTGTCGAGTATTGGCCACATCTAGAATGTAGGTTCAGAGCGTGACAAAGTTGGTATCTGAGCACTGAGTCAAAAGTACCCTAGGGAGGATCTGAAGTCGTGTTAGTAGGATCTTACTTATAGTTTTGAGGTCCCCACTTATATAAATGAGGGACTACACACATTTTAGAAAAGTTTTCCTTCTTTAATACTCTAAATCATGCAATAAAACTATGTCATAAGAAACTTATTCGAACTCGTGTGTTTCTCGAATCCATTCCACAACCCGTGATACTCAAGGTAGTTGAAAACTGGATCCCAAATCCTTATCGATGAGTTAATCTTAGAAAAAGTCTCTAGAAATTCATGAGACTATAAGGGGATTGAGAGAAACCTGTGAGTGAGCTTATTTTGAGATTCAAAAGGATGCATTCTTATTCATATGAATTGTGCGTACAAGCTAAAAGCGAGATGTACTCCCAGCCTCTCTTTTCTAAATCTTGTTTCAATTGAGATCGTGATGATGAAGTATGTTTTAGAGCTTGGGCAGTATGTTTACCCGAAAAGATAGTATGATTTATAATGTTATAAATCGTAGTAGTAAAAGTGCCCAGAGTTAAAAGAATGCATGCAGAGGTATAGTAATCTAAGAAAGGAAGATAGTGATATGAGGCAAATTATGTTGTTGCAAGAATGCACCCAGTAAGTTATTACTGAGGAGTTTTCCCTTATGGGTATACTAAGAAGTGATGAGTTTGTATAAATTTCATGATAGAAGGTAGAGTGATAGTTACTAGTCAGGATGAGTTAGAGTATACTTTAACCAGAAGGGAGTTTATGATGATGTAACATTGTGTTAGTTAAGACCAATTATTTGCGTTGAATAAAATAGTAAATCCTTAAGTGATAGATCTAAGTTAGGCTTATGATTTTTAAGGGAGAGCCTCATGATATTTAGATGGTTAGAACTAATCAGGAAATGATGTATAGTGAACTAATTAGGCAATGATGATTTTTAAGGGAGAGCCCCATGATATTCACGAACGACGCTCATTTCATTCTCACTTTGATGAGATACTTAAGAAACTCACTTCAGATTTGGTTATCCTTATTATACAAAAAGTATTTTACCTTTTTCAAAAATCATATTTTTAAAATTCTCTATTCAAAAAAATAAAATAAAATTCTCCCATCCCCCCCCCCCCCCCCCAAAACCACAAAACAAACATAGAAGAGAAGAATTCTTAATTATTTATTTAAATTAGTAAAAACAATAGTGAAGCAAAATAATTATGGTTGCCTCTTTTAATTTTTCAAAAAGAAAAAAACCTCACGAACCATGCACACTTGATTTTTACTTTGATGAGATACTTCAGTTACTCTTTTTGGATTCGGTATGTCTTATAAAAAGGTTTTATTTCAGAAGCTAAAATATTGTATTGTTGAGTAACAAACATGTACTTATAAGGGCAACATTGTTGGAAGACTATCTGAACCTATTATCAAAATTATCCTTTTACATCAAGATCGTAATTGGTCATACCTTATTAGAATATTGAAATGAGATCATCTATTTGATCCTGATGAAGAAACTACGTCGACAGTTTTATGGATATCTTTTCTGATATTACCACCAAATTTCTTTGGAAGAGAGACCATTTTGGCAGCAGCTATGGGTAAGCCGCTTCATGTAGACATGGTGACAAGGAATCAAATAAGACCAAGTTATGCAAGAGAGGCGGTACAAGTGGATTCATTAGGGAAATTTCACAAATCCATAAACATTGGCATGAAGAAGAGGAATGGAGAAATTTTGAAAAATGAATCAGGATAAAATATGATTATGGTCCAAAATATTGCAATACGTACATGATATCAAGGAAATAATAAGGAACAAAGCTATGTAGAACATCCTGAACTATACCCAAATTGGAGCTACTAATAAACAACAGAGTATGTCTCATTACATCAATGCTTTGGAGAGGTTGTAATTATGAGAACAAATTGAAGAAATTTCTCAACAGAATCTATTACATTGAGAAGTTAGTGGGGACTTCAATGTAATTCTCAATGAAAAAGAAATTCTTAGGGTGTTGAAACTCAATTCTGATCCTCCAAATATAGATTAATCATCAAACTTTTCAATTTTCAATAATTTAAAATAATTAGTTTTAGAAAATTTCAAAACTTTGCAAGTTATTGAGATAGTTTTGTCACTTTTTATAATTTTTACATAATTATGTCTATAATTTGAATATTTTGTGAATATTTGAAAATCATCTCAATTTTTTTTATTTTTCTAGTTAATTAATTTAGTTTAAATTATGATTATTGTTTTGAAGCATTTAAGAGGGAGAAGGTAGAAAAATAAAACAGAGGAAAGGGGGGACTGAAGAAAAAAGGTTTAGGGTTAAATTTTTAAGCGGCTACAAAGGTTTAGGGTTAAATTTTTTTCCTTGGAGTCTGCTTTTTCATTCATTGCTTGGAGTTTATTTTAGCTAATTTGTGGCCTTGGAAAGCTCTCATGTTGCTCGTCTTCCCAGTCACTACTCAGAAATAGGTAATATCCCTTTCCCTTTATTAAATTCATCTTCATATCGTGTTTTTGTTGTTTGAAGTTATTTTTATTTTGATTATATTGTTGTTGTTTGCTTTCTGATCATTTCCTTAATAGGGATACTGATTTGTTGTTTTAGCATTTGAATATAGCTAAGTGTTACTCCTCTTGCTGATAAAATATGTTGTTGCGTTATTGATCTAGTTTAAGTTATGTTTCGATCAAATCTTCTCCATGTTTTGTCATAGTTTACTTTTATAATATTGTGTCAGCCTTAGAATATATGTGGTTGAGTACTACGTGTATGCCTTATTAATTGTCAAATGTTTTCTTATCATATACTAATTTGTACTCCTCTCTTTGCTTTGTTGTAAAACGCCATAAGAGTCTAGTTGGACTCAAAATCTCCTTATTTTCATGCCAAAGGGCCATGGAGAACCTAAGCTCTCCCCTTGAGTCAATTCTTTGGACAATTGAAGCGTAATGGAAGCCAATATACAAATTTGGAGGCTGATATACAGGTCTTGGAAACAAAATAAAATGCAGTAAATCAAGTAGATACATATTGTATCCATTGAAAAACAAGCAGTATACACTTATATACGGTAACCGTATAGCGTATACATGGACAAAAATTGATCAGGCCCAAAACAAAGTGCAGCAGCAGTCTTAAAATATTGAATTACTTATATTACGATAGATTGGAGAAAATTTTTTCTACCAGCCCAACAACTTAAAATTTGGGCTGGAAGAGGCGAGCATTTTTAAAGGATTGAACAAGGTATTAGTAGAACATGATATATAGTGGCAGCATGAGTTAGAAAATTCAAGCTTCTAGTTTGACAATTAAGCAAAGAAACAAGCTTTATATTTCACAGAAAGGGAGATGGCATGAGAAAAGAAAACTGAAGTAAATGAATTTGTAATAAACGGAGAATGAAATGTTAATAAGCACCTTGGAATGTGTATCATATTATGAGATCTTTACTATGATGCTACCAAACATGGCTCGAAGTGGAGGATATTGACAAGGCGTGGTGGATGGAAAATTCAAAAGGGATCTTTACTATGAAGTCAACATATCATATTATGAGAAGTTGTAGAGGTAAGTTGGAGTGGGTGTACTAATTTAGGATAAAAGGTCTTCCTTTTAAAACTGCTTTCTTTCTTCGGAGGGTTCGGAGGAAAAGAATTGTCACTAATTACAATCTTAAAAGAATGAGGATGCAAATAGTCTCCAAATACTATTTTTGTGTAAAGGGAGAGACAGAGACAATGACACATTTGTTTCTAATAGCCCCCATGGCCCAAAAGCTATTGAGGCAGTATGCTTCATGTGCAAGGTTTGATATTGAAGGGTTGCATCTACATATGATTATCAAATGGTGGTAACTAAAAGAAAATACAAAGATTTACCAAAATTTTAACGGTGGTCCCTGTTATTATTTTGTGGAAGCTATAGAAAAGGAGGAACACAAGAAGGCATAGAATGGAATCTTCATATAATAAGATGTATTGTCTATTAGGACTCTTAGAATCTTATTAGGACTCTTGTTAGGACTATTAGAATCTTATTAGGACTCTTACTTATGTGTAAGTATATTTGTACATGATTTCCTATATATATAGTAATACAGAGGCAGGCTCGTTGATTTGCTTCTGCTATTCACAAATACATTCTCATGGTATCAGAGCGCCATAAATCCATCTAATTTCTTTGCTACGACATGGCGTCTTCATCTTCCACTATACCAATCGTTCCTTCTAGTGTCACTGCTATTCCAGGTTCAAATCTTCCTTCAAGTGTTCCTTCTAGCGTCACTACTATTCCAGGTTCCAATCTTCCTTTAAGTGTTTCAAATCTTCCTTCAAGTTTCCCTTCTAGCGTCACTACTATTGCAGGTTCAAGTTTTCCTTTCTTTGGTCTGCCTCCTCCCGTTAGCATAGATTCTCTGACTCTACCAAATTTCAATTTTGTTGCTGGTCTTGCTACCCATAATGTCACCAATTTAGTGACCATTAAGTTAGGTTCTGTGGATGACTACCTCACATGGCGCACTCAGTTCACCTCTCTACTACTTTTCTATGAGCTTCTGGGTTTGTTGATGGCTCAATTCCTCACCCTTCTCCTCTTCTTGGTGATGCATCTGGAAATCACCAACCAAATCCTCTCTATCGCTCTTGGATAAAAATTGATCAAAGTGTACGTTCTTGGTTATTCGCAACACTATCCCATGAAGTTCTTCTTAATGTTCATCTTCTTCCAACATCCAGAGATATATGGTTATCCTTACATCGACGCTATATGGATGCGAGTCAGGCTAAATCTATTGAGTTGAAACGCCAACTCACTACCCTGCGAAAGGATGATAATATGATTATTGATCAGTACCTTCGCAATGCCAAAGAAATAGCTGATTCTCTTGCAACAATTAATTCACCAGTCCCTTCTCAGGATTTCATTGATCACGTTTTACTCGGCCTTGGAAAAGAATATGACACCTTGGTTGGCATCATTACACATTTTCCTGGTCACTTATCGCTTGAAGAGCTTCGCACAAAATTTTTACTTCATGAGCAAAGGTTTCAGTGTTTCAAGGAACTTGACTCGCCAATTATGCATCAAGTATTTGCTGCACATTCTGTTTCTACTCCTACTCAAGACTCTGGCTCTCAATTTGGTTCTGGTCTTGGTCGAGGTCGATCTTCTTCCAGAAGTCGTGGCCGTGGTGGCAAAGGTCGTGGCTTTGGTGGTCACGGGAAGCAACCACAAATCAACTCTAGCAATCATAATACATTCATTAGTGCAACTGGACTGCCATAGTTTGGTAATGGTGGTACTTACCCTGTCTCCTATAATTCATATTCTGTAGGTACTAATTCACCATCCATGGGTGTGCTTGGTTCTCATCCGTCAACTATAATTTGTCAAATTTGTGGATCTCTCGGCCATACTGCTCTACAATGCACTAATAGGTTTATTCATGCTTTTGTTGCTATCTTCCTAAGTCTTTTGCAACCATGTCTTTTGGTGAAGCAAATGATGCTACTTGGTACCTCGACTCTGCAGTATATGCTCACATGACCTCATCTGGAGGTAATGTTTTGCATAAAACTCCATATACCGGCCATAATTGTGATTTGGTTGGGGATGGAAAATTAGTCAATATTAGTCATACTGGATATATTCAATTTCCTTCTACCTCTTGTCCCCTTCGTTTGCGTTCTGTCTTTCAAGTTCCTCAATTACAACATAACTTAATTTCAGTCAAAAAGTTATGTGAGGATAATAATTGTGTTGTTAATTTAGACTCGTCTTCTGTTTCTATTAAGGACAAAGCCTCGGGTCAAACACTCATTCAGGAATCCAGTAAAGGCAATGTATACCCTCTTTCCTCCAAGTCATTGTGTTCTCCTTCTCAAGCTTTAGTTTCTCTACGATAATCAGGAGACGTATGGCATCATCGTTTGGGTCACTGTGGAACTCGAGTCTTAGATAGTCTTAGAGAAAATAATTCCATTCATTTGCTCAATCTTTTTCAGAATAATTGTGTTTCTTGTCTCTTAGGAAAAGCACACCGTTTGCCATTTCGTTTAGTTGAACATTGTAGCTCTTTTCCCTTGGAGATTGTTCATTCACATGTTTGGCAGTCACAAGTTTTATCTAATTTAGGATATCGATACTATGTTATTTTTATTGATGATTTTTCCAGGTTTACTTGGCTTTATCCCATGAAACATAAATCTGAAGTTTTTATGCATTTTTGTGCCTTTCAAAAACTAGTGGAAAATACATTGAACACTAAAATCAAATTCTTTCAAAGTGATGGGGGTGGGGAGTTCGACAACAAGGTTATGGTCTCACACTTTTCTAACTGTGGTATTATATTTCGTAAATCATGTCGTGACACTCCCCAACAAAATGGGGTTGCAGAAAGAAAGCATCGACATATACTTGAGATGGTGCGTACCATTCTCTCAGATGCCACAATACCATCCAAGTTTTGGGTTGACGCCGTCTTTTATGCAGTTTACACCATCAATAGGTTACCATCACCAGTCTTACATGGAATATCTCCATTTGAGAATTTTTTTCAAACTCCTCCAGATTATAATTTTCCCAAGGTGTTCGGTTGTGAATGTTTTCCATATGTATGTTCTCGAACTTCAAATAAGCTTGATCGTCGTTCAGTTCGTTGTGTTTTTTTAGGCTATGCTTCTAATTGTAAAGGATATCGTTGTTTGGATCCAAAAATAGGTCGTGTCTACATCAATCGTCATGTTACTTTTCATGAGTTAGCCTTTCCATATTCTGAGTTATCTCCTGACCCTATATCTCCGTCTCCTCATTTTGATCCTCTTGTAGTCATTTCACCTTTGAACTCATGTGCGTCCCATACTAATCATTTTCCCTCGGAAAGTTCTCCAGTTGATTCTTCTCCATCTTCTTCGTCTTCAGGTTCTTTAGACTCTCCTAATAAACCTGCGATTCAGAATCTTGATCCATCTCCCTCTATTGGGACGTCTCATGGCAAGTCGAATCCACATACGTCTGCTTCTGCTCCTTCTACATCCACCTCTGATGTTGTCGCTCATCCTATGCAAACTCGCTGCAAATCTGGTATTTCTAAGCCTAAGCAACTATTTTCCCTGAGTTCAATTGTCTCTCGCATTGAACCTTCGTATTTCTCTCAAGCTGTAAAATATCCTAAGTGGCAATCTGCCATGGCTGATGAATTCAATGCTCTTTTGGCTAATCAAACTTGGGTTCCTGTTCCTTATAACCCTAACATGAACTTGGTCGGTTGTAAATGGGTTTATCGCATTAAGTATAATTCAGATAGTTCTGTTGAGCGATACAAAGCTCGCCTTATAGCACAGGGATTTCACCAACAAGCTGGTGTTGACTATCATGAGACCTTTAGTCCTGTTGTCCATCCCATAATTGTTCGCATTGTCCTTTCTATTGCCATCTCTCATTCATGGTCAATTCGTCAATTAGATGTTAAAAATGCATTTTTACATGGTGTGCTTTGTGAAGAGGTGTTCATGAAACAACCACCTAGATTTATTCATCCTGACTATCCTTATCACATATGCAAACTAACCAAAGCTATTTATGGTTTGAAACAAGCTCCCCGTGCTTGGTTTCATCGCTTTAGTACATTTCTTTTGGATAATGGATTTGTTAGTAGTAAATCAGATTCCTCTATGTTTATTCGTCACTATTCATCTGGAATTATCATTTTATTACTCTATGTTGATGATATTATCCTTACTGGAAGTCATGTTTCTATAGTTGATGATTTCATTAAGTGTCTTTCACGTCAATTTGCCATGAAAGATCTTGGTGATCTCCATTACTTTCTTGGTGTCCATGCTACCCGTACATCTACTGGCCTTCATCTATCTCAGCAGAAATATGTATCTGATTTATTGCTTAAATTTCATATGCATACTTGCAAGCCCGTTCATACCCCTTTTGCTTCTCGAACTTCCCTTTCACTTGTGGATGGTGAGTTGCTTTCAGATCCTACAGAATATCGGAGAATGGTAGGTGCACTTCAATATTTAACGTTGACTCATCCTTATATGACTTATGCTGTAAGTGTTGTCTCTCAGTTTATGCATGCTCCTCGTACCACTCATCTGCACTCGGTGAAGCGTATTTTTAGGTACTTGCAAGGTACTCTTACACATGGTCTTTTTATAAGCGCATCATCATCCACATCTATAATGGTGGCTTATTCTGATGCTGATTGGGCTGGATGCCCAGATAGTCGGCGTTCCACTACTGGATTTGCAGTATTTTTGGGCTCTAATCTTATCTCTTGGCGTGCGAAGAAGCAACCTACTGTCTCAAGATCTTCTACTGAAGCCGAGTATAGAGCTATTGCCTACACTGTTGCTGAAACCACTTCGATTCAACATGTTCTTTCTGAGCTTGGTGTATACCTCCGTGAACCAGTTCATGTAATGTGTGACAATGTTAGCTCTATGTATATGACTCGCAATCCAGTGTTCCATGATCGGTCCAAACATATTGATGTAGATTTTCACTATGTTCGTGATAAAGTTTCTCAAGGAGATCTTGTTGTAGAATATGTGCCCACTCTATTGCAGTTTGTTGATATTTTTACAAAAGCATTATCATCGTCCCAATTTTTTTTTTTGCGTGACAATCTGTCTGTCGTTTCTGCCCGTTCAGATTGAGGGGGTGTATTAGGACTCTTAGAATCGTATTAGGACTCTTGTTAGGACTATTAGAATCTTATTAGGACCTTACTTATGTGTAAGTATATTTGTACATGATTTCCTATATATATAGTAATACAGACGCAGGCTCGTTGATTTGCTTCTGCTATTCACAAATACATTCTCACTATCAATGCGAATTGATTGTTCACCATCTTATTAAGGTATAGTTCCATTGGATGAGAAACATTTCAAATCACTGGAAAGGTTTTTTTGACATGCTTCTGGATACACCCAATTTATGAGGGAGGATAACTTTAATTAGTTTCCTTCACATCCAATTTTGATTAGTGGGAGACTTACAAATACACAAAACTTAAGATAGCATAATCTCTAAAATTTTCTACTATTTAAATTAATTATAAAATCTTCTTTGTTTTCCTTTTCTCTCTCTTCAACTCCGGATACATCCTTCTCATTCTCCATACTCCACGCTTAACTTCCCCAAAATCACGTCTATAATTTCCCAATATATATGTCCTTTCTTCTAACTCAGCAATTTTGAATTACAACTATGCTATTCTAGAACTTATCATCAATTTCAAATTCAAAAAAAGAGGTAGAGGAATTTCTTCATCATAAATTGTGTTTTCAATATATCTGAATTTTGAATTAAAATAGTTTCAATTTACTAATGTAATGTAGCCGCGAGCAATGAAGATATTGTTTCTCGACAGTTTGATTTGGATACAGATGTTTTTTTGAAAATATATCCAAACATTGCAAGTATCCTTTATTGATGAAGAAATTCCTGTGAAATTATGAAAGGATACTAATTCTAGTTCGAAATCACCGGTTGCAAAAGCTTCATAAAAAGAAGGGGGGGTACCTAAGATTTATTTTTTAAAATGCATCTTCTTGATATTTATGCATTTACTTATGTATCGTGTTTATGTTTCAACTATCAGATGTTATTCCCTGCATTAATGTTAGTCAAATATACGAAAATAGAAACAAGATACAATAGACAGAAAAATTTTTAATCTGAGTCCACAGAAACTACTGTATCTCTTTAAGAAATTTAATTCCCTCACTGTAATCGATGTTGCAGATTAATTTCTACCAAGATAAAACGAATTAACCTATTAAAAAAGTAGCAGTACCTCAAACTTCAATAACTTTAGCAAACATAAGAACAGTAACAAGCCACACACAGACTTAGTCGATCGAAACTTTTTCTTTACGAGAGAAAATGTATGCAGAGAGAAGGAAAAAATTTCAGTGTTTGAAAATCGATAAGAACCTCTTATTTATAGTCATTTTCAGCAAGGAACGCGTTTGTTCAAACAAATTTGTTCAGACCAGGTTTTTCAGACCGTTGTGTCTTTTGGGAAGAGTAACGATTTTTCAGAAAGAATAACAACTTTTCGAAATGTTACCGTTACACGCGAATTTAAATAAATCCTGTTATATTAAATTAATTCTGTTAATTAACTAATTAACTAACATCTTGAATTAATATATAAAAGAAAGGAAATTAGGAAAAAGAATTTAATTAATGAGATTGATGAAATAAATTTTGTCGTAAAATATTATCAATCAATCATATTATTTGCCAAATCCAAATCCAAAGTCGAGGTCGAGCGACGATGACGACGGCGCAATGGGGCACTTTCGTTTTAGCCCTTTAAGAAGTAAATAAAGTGTTTCCTAATATAAAGACAACAAGTTTCTTTCTTCTACCAATATGGGAGAAATGACTTTTCATTTCACATCAATTGCCAAATCCGAAGCCGAGGCCGAGGCCAAACGAGCGATGACGACGGCGCGAGGGGCACCTTCTTCTTAGCCCTTTAAGAAGTAAAAGAAGTGTTTCCTAACATAAGGACAACAATTTCCTTTCTTCTACCAATATGAGGGAAATGACTTTTTATTTGCACTTTGCAAATAAATTTTCATTTTTCCTCCAAAATTGGTTCCCCATCTTTTCATTTTTCTCTTCTCATTTCCCGTTCACACTTTGCTAAAACCCAACATCAGATACATTACAATTTTGTTGTGTACAATGTATCCAATAGAAATCTTATTGTTGATACATAACCCCAATCATTTTAAACATAAACCAGTACTAATCATGTTTATAATTATGTATCTAATATATAAATATGAACAAATTCGAGGGTGTTACTACACGACCTTCTTTACCCAATGTTCAAATTTCTAATGTATTTGGTTGATATTTGTGTATTTACCTATTATCATATTTATGTTTCAACTATCAAGTACATTACAAGTTTCATATGTTCTATGTATCGTGTACAAATCTTATTG
Source organism: Solanum sitiens (assembly GCA_016801875.1). NCBI lineage: Eukaryota > Viridiplantae > Streptophyta > Magnoliopsida > Solanales > Solanaceae > Solanum > Solanum sitiens. The sequence continues at coordinate 904,456 of JABWTJ010000332.1, forward strand.
TTGATACATTACTCCAATTATTTCAAGCATAAATCAATATTAATCACGTTCATAATTATCTATCTAATACATAAATACGAAACATTTAATTATATTTTAATAACCGATACATGTACCCACTGTTATTTATCTAAAAGGGTTATGTATTGGGCTATGTATCTGAAAAGAAATATTGTCTCCAACAACGATTTCATCACTAATGAACGATTTGTTTGAACTATTTTTAGATTTTGAATTTCTTATGAGTTATGAGGGATTTATTAGCCGTGATTAAAATGTGATTGGGTGAATTATGGGAGGATTAATTAATTTTCCGTTATTTTCCTTTTTTATAAAAGCAACATAATCTTAAGTAATGAATTTGAGAACAATAAAAGATTTAAAAATTTAGTGATTGCGAAACTTCTCGAATAAGATTTTATTAGCCCTTATTTACATGTGATATATGTACTTCATACATTTTTAATAGTATTAGCATTCATTTCAAGAAATAAAAGGATGATTATTTTGTTCCAAAACTTACGTTGTAAATTCAACATTCAACCTCCTCATATGACTCATTTTTTATTTTGGTAAGAGTTCACAATACTATTGGGATTCATCTACTGCAACAGAATTGTATATCGCAACTTCACAAAAATTCTACAAAAGTCCCTTAAAATTAAAAGATTTCGGATACATCAGAAACCTGCAGATACATAGGTGACGGATTATGAATAATACATTACTTAATGGGATGAATGTATCTGAGAAGGGAGGGATGTCTTCGATAGGGGATAATTGATATCGAACTCCCTAATAAGCCAAACATTGAGGCTTCTGTTTCTTTATGTGTTGTGCACTGGGAGGGAAGCATTTACGCAGACTCTCACTTTTTAAAACTTTATATAGGAGAAATGCCTAATCATAAATTACTATATTCATTTTTTTGGTAAGATCATAAACTACTATATTCATGTTCCCATAACCTTTTTCTTTTGGGAAGTTTTCAGTCAAACTCATTGTCAAACAAAGTAGCATCCTATTCTTAAATAAATGATAAAAATTGAAATACAAGCTAATGAAATATCATGACCATTTGATATCACAATTAAAGTAACTAGGAAAAGTTATTTTTGATAGAGAAACTGGAATAAGTTCCCTATTTTTTATCAAGGAACTGGAAAATTCATTCTTACCTCGCATAATATGAGCAGCCCACATATGATTATAAGGCACATTTTTATCTCACTTAGTATGAGCGGTCCACAAAATACTATCAGGTAGATCATTTAAATACACTATAAAACAGACCATGCTTTTGAGTAACAACATAAAGGTATTACCAAAAAATATGTCAAAACAGAGCTAGATCACTATGAACACTAAGACAGTCAGCTAGCAATGTCTGCTTACAGGATGCCTCCTTTCTTTATCTACCAAAAAGCACAAAAAGAGGAAATTGAGACTCCCTCGGTAGTTGAGAAGCTCTCAGCTCCCCTACCTTTTAAACTATTCAAATACACTATCAAGCAGACCATGCACTTTATACTGTTATATCATAACAACATTCTTCTGCTCAATGAACAATTTGTCTAAATTATTGAAACATATCCAAATAACACTCCAAAAATGTAAGATACTTGTCAATTTATAAATTTACTAAGGTTTGCAGTTTTTCATTTGGTGGACATGCAATAATTATCAGCCTAAAGGCTATTTATTATCAACATAGATTGACCAAACAAAGACAATTTAAATGATCTAATGTTTGAACACAAAGAAACAACCTTCAAGGTACAACATTTAGCCAAGTATAAACAAGAAGAAATAGGATAATCACAATTAGTTTTAAAATGCATTTTTCTACATAAAATGGTCACAGTCTACTCATGAAGAAATATAATAAATACAACAACATATTCATTAATTTTTATTTCACAAGTGAGCTATGGGAGTTTTGGATGCAAAATTTATCCCTACCTTTGTGGGAGATTAGATATGATTTTCTATACACCCTTGGCTCAAAAGAGATGTTTCTGAAGCAGAACTTCTAGAAAATATGCCAGCAAAAGAGCAAGAGAAGAAGCAGGAAAGCAACAAAGAGTAATATACATAAAAAAATAAGAGAAAACACGACTACTTAATAGTACTACTGAAGTATGTAGTAGAGAGTAAACATATATATTTGTTGTTGTTCTCCTAAATTAGCAAAAGAGAATCTCAAGAACTATTATAAATCCTCAATTACAATCTAAATATGGGTATTAGATAACTTTAAGCTCAAGATTGCACACTAAGAAGGGAAAGAGGTAATTGAGAAAACTTGCCCAACAATTTTTTTTTTTGAATACGCATATCTCATAAGTAGGTTGTCAGGTCATTTGAGAATCCTTATTCTAATATCACCAGATCCAGTACAAACCAAGCGCTAACTATGATAGCTTGAATGAAACTTCTCAAGTATAGAATCTTCTTAAAAGAAATTTAACGGACCATATTCCCATCAACTTTTTGAACAAAAGTAAGCAATTTCTTATATTTTTGGATTAAAAAAAGGTAGATAATCACTGACTTTTATATGAAGAAAACAAAAATACGCATACCTAAAAAAGTCAAATTAGTTAAAAATCGAGAAAGAGGATAAACCTTTCTTAAAAGGCCACTGTAGTTCTCCCAACTATTGCATTAAGAAATGTGAGTTTTGCACCTCACGGACCAGTCGTGTGCAACTTGTTAGTGGATGGTCATGAGGACTATGGTACCACTTCTAGTTACATAGTTCACATTTTAAACAATGTTAAAAGCACTTGATAATGAAGATTAGATATAAGTTTGTTAAGAAAGAACAGAGATGACTTATGAATTATGTTAATCCCGATTGAGACTCTTCATGTTCTCCCTAGCGCACTCCTTTTCTTCCTTCATCTCTTATGTATTGTGTTGGCTTGTGCATATAAATATTCATTTTGCATTATCAAGTTACAAAAAAAATAACTTTAATAACTTTGAAATTAATGCTATAAACTATACAACATGCTATATAACTTAACTCCTTTGGTTGATAGTAGAAATTTTTGGGGTATGGGAATTTAAATTAAAGAAAATAGAGAAACTGCTGATATACTATTTTATTGAAAGTATTTTGCTATCACATGTTTCTCCATCTATCAATTTCTTACACTGGAGTATATTTTTTTGAAGTGATAGTTGTCACGACCGGAATCTAGACCCCAGACGAGACCGGCGTCGTTGACCTCTCAGAGGTCGCAGACAAGCCTACATACGTCATTCTTACTTCACCTAGGTTAATTTTAGCAGAAAATTTGAACTTTTTGTTTTCTTATTTCATGCTAAACATTTTAAACTTAACAACATGGGCGTTCACAAATCAATCATCTAATATAGAGATAATCAAATGAAAGAAACAGTGTAATACTATAATAAATGTATAATTGCCAAAATGGCACCAATACAATGTCTGAAATAAAAACGGAAAGAAACACTAGTGGAACATGATCCACTAGCTAAAGCCTATATCTAAGATAGATAGTAACGGTAGACATCCTCGAAAGCATGAGGGCCTACCAAGTCCGGATGAAAGCTCCACGTCCGGATAGCTGCAACGTCAACCTGTACGCTCTAGCGTCCACCTGTGCCTGCACCTAAAATTGTAGAGTTGTATAAGGTTAGTACACACTTGTACTAAGTATGGGTATATGCAAGCACATACCAAGGACATGCATGAGAAAGGATAGCTCTTTCCTAACAACATGATTATGGAAAGTCAAGTCAATGGACTTGCCAAATTGGGATTAGGAAAGTTAGTGAACTTTCCAAATTTGGATTAGGAAAGTCAGTGAGCTTTCCAAATTTGGATTAGGAAAGTCATGCCATGAGAGTAACATGCATCATCATACTTATCATATTGCACACAACACATAACATTTTACACATAGCACATATCATATTGCATATAGCACATAACATCTTTCATATCATTCATTCATATGCCATGAGTCCTTGGAATCATGGACTTGACATTAAGACTTTCCAAAATGAGGGCTCAACATATGGTACCTCAACTAGGGAGTCTTCATTATCAAACATAGAGTTTGCTTCATTCATTCATACGTACTTCATTTCATTTCGTTCATAGGCTAGTGTGAACACCAGCTATACCTAGGATGTAGTTTAAGACTTTCATCGGGTTTGCTGTGCAATGATCAAGAATAACCTAGTGTCATTACTTGAGTCTAGCTCACCTCTTGATTATCCTATCCTAACACCTTTCGTATTATTCATTTCATTATGTGCAAGGCTGGCCTCATTCATTCATTGGGAACTTTAACTTTAACCGACATAGATCATGTGAGCACCATGAAATCCATTGTCTCTATCACACCGAAAAGAGGTGGAATCACCGGCCAAAGTGACCCAAAACATACTAGCGTACATGGGAATTGAACCCCGCTAGATCCTTATATTGACAGTATAGGTTCAAAGACTAGGAGATATAAGGAGACCCATACCTAGCATGCCGGACAGTCTCATCTCATGAGAGTTACGTGAACCTCCGCCCTTCCCGAAAGAAGGCATCACCGCTCATAGCTAGCCTATCGGTGCTCAGTATAAAGTTCCATTACATTCAACTCATACATCATGGAAGTTGGCTTCTAGCATGAGGACATCATAGCTTATTAGATGATTTCTCATCTCATCATTAGTATTAAGTATGCATTAACTTCAATACTTTCATTAGAGTGTTCATAGAGACTGGTCTCTTCATTAAATTTACACTCTTATAAGTGAGTACGTTTTGGTAACATTTACTTAGGCTCATTTGAGATTGCTCTCATCTTTCACATTAGCCTCTTATCATGTTGTCACCACATTCATTAACTTTAGCAGATTTTCTCTTCATAATTACTCACCCCTTTACATGAATGTTCATTTCATCATATGCCAATGCACTTGGCCAGTTAGTGTGTTTTACACTCTTACTTAACCCCTTCTAGGTTTTACATCATTCATCACATGCATCTTAGGTTCACTTACTTTTAAACTTATGCTAGACTTATGAATCAACACATACAAGCCATGAGGCTTCATTCATAGTCTGTCTAAGTGATTCATGTTTACCCTAGATTATGTGGTACAAGACTTATGCATCTTGTAGATATGCCAAGATATTGATTTTTGGATCTTTAGAGGCAGCATTCATTAAGTATTTACTTACGTATGATTTATATGTCAATATGGAATTGGGCAAGGGAACCCGACTTCGAATCCCTTGGACAACACTTAGTTAATTTTGTTTCACCTAATTTGGATTTACATTTCGGCTTGGGGAACCCGATTTCGAATCCCCTCACTAACAATATTTTTCCTTTCTTTTTCCCTCCCCTCACTTCACCTTAGGCGTTTTAAGCATTACGGGATCCGGGATCGAACCCCCATAGCAACATTCATTTATTTCTCTTTTTCCTAAGTTTTTCCCATGTTGGCCCAGAGGACGTGGGTTCGAATCCCACTCCTTTCACTATTATTATTATATTTTTTTTAATTTCTCTCTTTGTCTCCTCCTTCAGCCAAGAGGTGGAGGGTTCGAATCCCACTCCTCCCATTATTTTTATTAATTTAAAATTTCCCTTTTACTCTCTTGTTTGGCCGAGAGGTTGTGGATTCGAATACCACACCTCTCTTTTTTTTTCCATCTTTCATGTAGTGAGGTCTTGGGTTCAATCCCCACTGACCTCACATGTTTTAAATTTATTTTTAAACTTCTCAAACTTCAAGTATTCTGGCCGAAAACTCCATCACCAAGGGCTGGAAATTCTATTAAATTTTCTAGCCTTTATTTAACAACATTCATACGTTCGTTTTGTGGTATTTTCACAATTTGTTTAACGCGATTTTAGGTGTAGATTCATTGTTGTTTTAGCTTAGATTTTTCCACTTAAGATCAGACACCTTACACTTCATTTAAACATCACAATTTACACACCTTATGCACAATAATTCCAATCATCAAACAAGCCATTTTAAGACTTCAAAACGGAGAACAACAACAAACATTTTACACATTGCACCACATCATTTTCGGTTGACATCATTGAACATGCTTGCTATTTCCAAACACAAAATCACAAATAACATCATATTTCACACTTAGCTACCAGCAACATACCAACAACATGATTTCTAACCTAATTTAGATTGAAATAGGAAGGAGACTAGGGACAAGGAATTCGACAATAAAGGGGACAGCCCTAGTTTCATAGGTTGAATTTTGTAGAAAGAAATTTCTCTTGGAGAAAGGATTCCAAGAGAGAAAACCCATACCTTGTTGTAGCTTTCCACACCTTCAAAGTCCTGCACAAATCCTCCACTAAACCTTCAACACGATCCCGTCGAGAAGATGATGTAAAATTTTTGTTTCTTAAGCTAGCTTGCTTGTTTGTATATTTTTTTTTTTGTAAGTTCCTTGAGTGTAGAGAACTTTTGATTGTTTTCTAATGTTTTGTTTTCTGTTTTTGCAGCCTAGAAAGCAAAATGGACGAGAGAGAGAGAGGTTTAGGCATGTGAGAGAGTTTGTGTGAGATAGTGCCCCTTAAAACTAGGATAGTTGGCAAGACTTAGTCAATTTAAGTTAATAATTAATAATTAATAACTAAAAATCTGATTTCCCCTTTTTTTTTAATCAGCCATTAATTAAATAATATTAATTAATTGCATTAATTTACCCACTTAAATAAAAGCAATTTAATTCATTGCTTCCACCTAGGTTCGAACCCGGGTGGAGCAAGACTTTACTCTTAGAGCCCATTTTCGGCACTCTCTCCCCAAAATACCCCTCCACCTTATTAATTAAATAATTAAATATATATTTAGGGTAATTACTATATTACCCTTAGCCTGGTAAAAGACCATTTTACCCCTAGACACTCCAAACTCAAGATTTCCTCTTTTTAAGTTCGGTAAGGACTCATTCGAGTAAATCTTCATATTCGAGAGCCCTACGTGGTTGGACCCAACCTTTCCAAGCTTAACTAACTCCCCAAGTTAGTTGGCTTGGCTGTAGCAAGGGTTCCGAGGTCTGGTTCTACGCGCATCAATCCGTGTGAACCCTGGTCTAATCATAGACATTCTTGACACATTAAGCATTTCTTATCTTATCCATTTTTAGGTTTGTTACATTATCCCCACCTTAGGAACATTCGTCCCCGAATGACACTACCACTATATAGCGTAATGCCAATCAGATCATAACATAATCACTATGCACAGTCAATCAATAGTAACAAAATATGGAGAGATAAGGAAACTTAGACTTAAGAGTATGAAGTCTAACCTCAAGAGCTGAAAATATGAGGGTAAAGGGATCTCATGTCGGCCTCAGCCTCCCACGTAGCACCCTCAACAAGATGATTTCTCCACAATACCTTCACTGTGGCAATCTCCTTGTTCCTCAGCCGCTTGATCTGTCTGTCTAAGATCTCAACAGGTACCTCCTCATAGGACAAGTCTTCATCGACCCCCAAACCTTCCACAGGTAGAATCGATGCTGGATAACCTAGGCACTTCTTTAACATGGATACATGAAAGACTGGATGGACAGAAGCTAGCTCCGCAGGCAAGGCCAACTCATAGGCCACCTTACCCACACGATGTAGGATCTCGTATGGCCCAATATACCTCGGACTGAACTTCCCCTTTCTGCCAAACCTCATCACCCCCTTCATAGGTGATATCTTCAGATAGACCTGGTCATCAACATCAAACTCTAAGGGTCATTTTCTATTATCTGCATATGACTTCTGTCGACTGTAAGCAGTATCCAACCTGTCCCTAATCACTCTGACCTTCTCTAAGGCCTCATGAATGATCTCTAGACCCAAAATGGATGAATCTCCAACCTCGAACCACCCAACTGGAGATCTACACCTTCTACCATACAGTGCCTCAAACGGTGCCATCCCAATGCTGTAGTGATAGCTATTATTATACGAGAACTCTATCAAAGGTAGATGGTCATCCCAGCTACCCCTGAAGTCAATCACACACGCTCTCAACTTGTCCTCCAATGTCTGAATGGTGCGCTCTGCCTGCCCATCAGTCTGAGGTGAAAGGCAACACTAAGCTTTACCTGCGTGCCCAAGCTCTTCTGGAAAGATCTCTAGAAATGTGAAGTAAACTGAGCTCCTCTATTTGAAATGATAGACAAAGGAATCCCATGCCATCTCACAATCTCATCAATGTAGAGTCTCGCATAATCCTCGGCTCTGTAAGTAGACTTCACAGAGATAAAGTGGGCAGACTTAGTCAATCTGTCCACAATAATCCATATGGAGTCATGCTGCCTCCTAGTCCTCAGAAGACCAACCACGAAGTCCATATTAATGGCCTCCCACTTCCAAGTCGGAACCTCAATAATCTGAGTTAGACCGCCAGGCTTAAGATGTTCTGCCTTAACCTGCTGACAATTAGGACACTTGGCCACATATTCTGCAATGTCCTTCTTCATGCCATCCCACCAATAAATCTGCTTAAGATCATGATACATCTTGGTGGAACCTGGATGTATGGAATATCTGGATCCATGGGCCTCTGCAACAATCCTGGTCCACAAATCATCCACATCTGGTACACACAGCCTGTCCTGATACCTCAGTATGCCATCACCTCCAAAAGCGAAAGACTCATTCATCTTTATCAACACTTAGTCCTTCAGCTCCATCAACACATGATCTAGATACTGACCCTGCTTGACTTCAACTACGTAGTATGATTCAGAACTAGGATGAACTGAAACACCCCCACTAGTAGAGTCAACCAATCGCACACCCAGTCTGCCAGTCTGTGTACATCTTTCACCAACTCCTTCTTCTCATCCTCAATGTGGGCTGTACTTCCCATGCTCATCCTGCTCAAAGCATCAGCCACAACATTAGTCTTACCTGGATGGTAGTGAACATTCATGTCATAATCCTTCAACAGCTCCAACCATCTCTGCTGACGTAGATTCAACTCCCTCTGTGTGAACACGTACTGGAGACTCTTGTGGTCTGTGAACACATCCATATGCACTCCATACAAGTAGTGCCTCCACAGCTTCAGTGCAAACACCATAGCTGCCAACTCCAGGTCATGAGTGGGATAATTCTTCTCATGAACCTTGAGCTGTCTGGACGCATAGGCTATCACCTTACTAACCTACATAATAACACAACCCAAACCAACCCTAGATGCATCACAGTAAACAGTGTAATTCTCACCACACTTAGGCAAAGTAAGCACCGGGGCTGAAGTGAGTCTGTCCTTGAGCTCCTGGAAACTCTTCTCACAAGTCTCCGTCCATTCAAACTTGGCTTTCTTCTTAGTCAAAGCTGTCAATGGGGCAGCAATGGAAGAAAAGCCCTCCACAAACCTGCGGTAGTAACCAGCCAATCCCAGAAAACTACGGATGTTAGTGGAAGTAAGAGGCTTTGGCCAGTTCTTCACAGCCTCAGTCTTCCTAGGATCCACCTCCACACCTTGATCGGACACAACATGACCCAGGAAGGTCATTGATCTAAGCCAAAATTCACACTTGCTGAATTTGGCATACAACTGATGTTGTCTAAGTACCTGCAAGGTTAGTCTCAAATGTTGTTCATGCTCTTCCTTGGTCCTAGAATAGATGAGAATGTCATCAATGAATACTATGACGAAAGAGTCAAGGTATTCACGGAAGACTCGGTTCATGAGGTCCATAAATGCAGTAGGTGCATTCGTAAGACCAAATGACATGACTAAGAACTCATAATGACCATAACGGGTACGAAAGGCTGTCTTTTGGGATATCTCCATCCCTAACCCTAAGCTGATGAAACCCTGAACGAAGATCAATCTGAGAGAAGAAACTAGACCCTTGGAGCTGATCGAACAAATCATCTATTCTGGGAAGTGGATACTTATTCTTTATAGTGACTTTGTTGAGCTGCCGATAATCGATACACATTCTAAGGGTTCCATCTTTCTTTTTCACAAAAAACACCGGAGCGCCCCAAGGGGATATGCTCGGCTGAATGAAACCCTTGTCAGTGAGATCTTTTAACTGCAACTTCAACTCTTTGAGTTCAGCTGGAGCCATTCTGTAAGGAGGAATTGAAATTGGTTTAGTATCGGGTTCTAAGTCGATACCAAAATCAATCTCTCGAAGGGGAGGGACTCCAAGTAAATCATCAGGAAATACATCTAGGAACTCATTCACAACAGGCACTGAGTCTATGGAAGGAATGTCATGATCTAAATCATTAACACTCACAAGATGACACAATAACCCCTTGGACATCATTTTATTGGCCTTAAGGTTCGAAACCAAGAGATTAGGACGACTCGAGTTGTACCCCTCTCAGACTAGCTACTCTTCATCAGGGAAACAAAATCTCACCACTCTACTACGATAGTCCAAACAAGCATAACAACTGTGAAGCTAGTCCATGCCAAGAATAACATCAAAATCATGAATGGGTAACTCAACCAAGTCTGCACACATAGTCTTACCACTTACAACTATTGGGCAATCCTTGTATACTCTATCAGTTCTTACATTTTCTCCTAAAGGTGTACTAACGACTATAGGATCATGCAGAACTTCAGGCAATATCTAAAAAGTGAGAGCAAGCAAAGGAGTTACAAAGGAAAGTGTAGACCCTGGATCAAGTAAAGCATAAACAGAAGTTGAGAATACTTGCAGCATACCTGTGACCACATCAGCGGACTTTTCCTGCTCTTCCCTGCCCTTCAGGGCATAGAACCTATTCCTCTTACGAGGCTCAGCTGCTGCTGCACCCTGTGGATTAGGCCTAGGCTGAGCATTGCCTCCAGCCTGACCTCTATTCGGTGGGCAGTCTCTAACCATGTGCCCACTTTTACCGCAACCAAAGCAGGCATTAGTGCCCTGTCTGCACTCTTCACTGTGAGCACGGCCACACTTAGCACAGTTCTTTTTGGGACGCTGCATCTCACCTCCATTGCCCTTCTTGGACTCAGGTCTGCCTCCTCTAGGTGTTGTACTCCTCTGAGAATTAGAGTTCCCAAAACTCTGTTGCCCCTTCTTGAACCTGGGCTGCTCACGGATGCAAAAATTGTTTCTGTGGCCTCCATGGCTGGGACCTGCCTAATCTTGAGGATTAGGCCTCCTAGCATCACGAATACCCCTCTCTTTGTGGCTGTCCTCTACCTGCTGGACATGCACCATCAACCTGGAGAGGTCTATATTATCATGGAGCATTGCAGACCGACACTCCTCCTCCAGATCTCCATTGATTCCTGTGAGGAACCTGCTCATCTCATCCCTGCTGTTAGATACAAGGGAAGTAGCGTACCTGGATAATTTAATAAACTTCAGTACTTATCTCATCCTTGCTGTTAGATACTAAGGAAAGTAGCATACCTGGATAATTTAACCGTTAGGGAATACTCCCTGACTGTCATAGATCCCTGCTTAAGGTTGATAAACTCCTCAACTTTTGGCTCCCTCATCTCCCTGGGAAAGAATCTCTCCGAGAAGGTTGTCTTAAACAGCTCCCAAGTGACTGGAACTCCGCCCAAAGCTTGGCTATCCTGCCACATCTTGCACCAAGTCTGTGCAACATCCTTGAGATGATAGGGAAACCAGCTCAGCCTTTTCAGTATCTGTGGCCTCCATAGCCACCAGAATCTTATGCACCTCGTCCATAAACTCCTGGGGATCCTCTGAAGTCTTGGACACTGTGAAAATAGGAGAATTCATCCTCGTGAAATCTCTCAGCCTGTCAGCCATGCTACGAACCAGTGGGTTCTCCCTCTGAACATTCTGTCGGTTGACCTGGTCAGTCATGGTCTGAGCCTCCATTGTGATGGCCTGTGACATCTGAGCCAGAGATGCCCGCACCTCCGCATCAGTCAACCCAGCTGGGTTAACCGGCATAGCCACTCCTCCAGCTGGAGCCTGGGGTGGAACCTGGTTTTCCCCAGCAGCTGCTCCTCCTCTCCTCTAACCAACGTTCCTCCTAGTATTCATTCTCTGAAAACAATAAGAATTGATGTTAGACACGCTCATGATACCAATAAATCAGACATTAGGAAAAGCACGATAAGATCAGAAGAAGGGAAATTTTCCTATGCATCATGCAGTCTCTAATTCAGGATAGTGGTGCACTTCACTACCATGACTTAGAAACTACTCAATGTGGTTGATGTGAACTCATTATTCTCGAAACTTAACCTAGTGCTCTGATATCAACTTTGTCATGACCGAAATCTAGACCCCAGACGAGACCGGCGTCGTTGACCTCTCAGAGGTCGTAGACAAGCCTACATACGTCATTCTTACTTCACCTAGGTTAATTTTAGCAGAAAATTTGAACTTTTTGTTTTCTTATTTCATGCTAAACATTTTAAACTTAACATCATGGGAGTTCACAAATCAACCATCTAATATACAGATAATCAAATGAAAGAAACAGTGCAATACTATAATAAATGTATAATTGCCAAAATGGCACCAATACAATGTCTGAAATAAAAACGGAAAGAAACACTAGTGGAACATGCTCCACTAGCTAAAGCCTATATCTAAGCTAGATAGTAATGGTAGACATCCTCGAAAGCATGAGGGCCTACCAAGTCTGGATGAAAGCTCCACGTCCGGATAGCTGCAACGTCAACCTGTACGCTCTAGCGTCCACCTGTGCCTGCACCTAAAATTGTAGAGTTGTATAGGGTTAGTACACACTTGTACTAAGTATGGGTATATGCAAGCACACACCAAGGACATGCATGAGAAAGGATAGCTCTTTCCTAACAACATGATTATGGAAAGTCAAGTCAGTGGACTTGCCAAATTGGGATTAGGAAAGTTAGTGAACTTTCCAAATTTGGATTAGGAAAGTCAGTGAGCTTTCGAAATTTGGATTAGGAAAGTCATGCCATGAGAGTAACATGCATCATCATACTTATCATATTGCACACAACACATAACATTTTACACATAGCACATATCATATTGCATATAGCACATAACATCTTTCATATCATTCATTCATATGCCATGAGACCTTGGAATCATGGACTTGACATTAAGACTTTCCAAAATGAGGGCTCAACATATGGTACCTCAACTAGGGAGTCTTCATTAGCAAACATAGAGTCTGCTTCATTCATTCATACGTACTTTATTTCATTTCGTTCATAGGCTAGTGTGAACACCAGCTATACCTAGGATGTAGTTTAAGACTTTCATCGGGTTTGCTGTGCAATGATCAAGAATAACCTAGTGTCATTACTTCAGTCTAGCTCACCTCTTGATTATCCAATCCTAACACCTTTCGTATTTTTCATTTCATTATGTGCATCATTTAAGGCTGGCCTCATTCATTCATTGGGAACTTTAACTTTAACCGACATAGATCATGTGAGCACCATGAAGTCCAGTGTCTCCCCCACACCGAAAAGAGGTGGAATCACCGGCCAAAGTGACCCAAAATATACTAGCGTACATGGGAATTGAACCCCGCTAGATCCTTATATTGGCAGTATAGATTCGAAGACTAGGATATATAAGGAGACCCATACCCGACATGCCGGACAGTCTCATTTCATGAGAGTTACGTGAACCTCCGCCCTTCCCGAAAGAAGGCATCACCTCTCATACCTAGCCTATCGGTGTTTAGTATAAAGTTTCATTACATTCAACTCATACATCATGGAAGCTGGCTTCTAGCATGAGGACATCATAGCTCATTACATGATTTCTCATCTCATCATTAGTATTAAGTATGCATTAACTTCAATACTTTCATTAGAGTGTTCATAGAGACTGGTCTCTTCATTAAATTTACACTCTAATAGGTGAGTATGTTTTGGTAACATTTACTTAGGCTCATTTGAGATTGCTCCCATCTTTCACATTAGCCTCTTATCATGTTGTCACCACATTCATTAACTTTAGCACATTTGCTCTTCATAATTACTCATCCCTTTACATGAATGTTCATTTCATCATATGCCAATGCACTTGGCCAGTTAGTGTGTTTCACACTCTTACTTAACCCCTTCTAGGTTTTACAGCATTTCATCACATACATCTTAGGTTCACTTACTTTTAAACTTATGCTAGACTTATGAATCAACACATACAATCCATGAGGCTTCATTCATAGTCTGTCTAAGTGATTCATGTTTAGCCAAGATTATGTGGTACAAGACTTATGCATCTTGTAGATATGCCAAGATATTAATTTTTGGATCTTTAGAGGCAGCATTCATTAAGTATTTACTTACGTATGACTTATATGTCAATACGGAATTGGGCAAGGGAACCCGACTTCGAATCCCTTGGACAACACTTAGTTAATTTTGTTTCACCTAATTTTGGATTTACATTTCGGCTTGGGGAACCCGATTTCGAATCCCCTCACTAACAATATTTTTCCTTTCTTTTTCCCTCCCCTCACTTCACCTTAGGCGTTTTAAGCATTAGGGGATCCGGGATCGAACCCCCATAGCAACATTCATTTATTTCTCTTTTTCCTAAGTTTTTCCCATGTTGGCCTAGAGGACGTGGGTTCGAATCCCACTCCTCTCATTATTATTATTATATTTTTTTTTAATTTCTCTCTTTGTCTCCTCCTTCAGCCAAGAGGTGGTGGGTTCGAATCCCACTCCTCCCATTATTTTTATTAATTTAAAGTTTCCCTTTTACTCTCTTGTTTGGCCGAGAGGTTGTGGGTTCGAATACCACACCTCTCATTTGTTTTTCCAACTTTCATGTAGTGAGGTCTTGGGTTCAATCCCCACTGACCTCACATGTTTTAAATTTATTTTTAAACTTCTCAAACTTCAAGTATTCTGGCCGAAAACTCCATCACCAAGGGCTGGAAATTCTATTAAATTTTCTAGCCTTTATTTAACAACATTCATACGTTCGTTTTGTGGTACTTTCACAATTTGTTTAGCGCGTTTTTAGGTGTAGATTCATTGTTGTTTTAGCTTAGATTTTTCCACTTAAGATCAGCCACCTTACACTTCATTTAAACATCACAATTTACACACCTTATGCACAATAATTCCAATCATCAAACAAGCCATTTTAAGACTTCAAAACGGAGAACAACAACAAATATTTTACACATTGCAGCACATCATTTTCGGTTGACATCATTGAACATGCTTGCTATTTCCAAACACAAAATCACAAATAACATCATATTTCACACTTAGCTACCAGCAAACATACCAACAACATGATTTCTAACCTAATTTAGATTGAAATCGAAAGGAGACTAGGGACAAGGAATTTGACAATAAAGGGGACAACCCTAGTTTCATACGTTGAATTTTGTAGAAAGAAATTTCTCATGCAGAAAGGATTCCAAGAGAGAAAACCCATACCTTGTTGTAGATTTACACACCTTCAAAGTCCTGCCCAAATCCTCCACTAAACCTTCAACACGATCCCGTCGAGAAGATGATGTAAAATTTTTGTTTCTTAAGTTAGCTTGCTTGTTTGTATATTATTTTTTTTTGTAAGTTCCTTGAGTGTAGAGAACTTTTGATTGTTTTCTAATGTTTTGTTTTCTGTTTTTGCAGCCAAGAAAGCAAAATGGAGGAGAGAGAGAGAGGCTTAGGCGTGTGAGAGAGTTTGTGTGAGATAGTGCCCCTTAAAACTAGGATAGTTGGCAAGACTTAGTCAATTTAAGTTAATAATTAATAATTAATAACTAAAAATATGATTTCCCCTTTTTTTTAATCAGCCATTAATTAAATAATATTAATTAATTACATTAATTTACCCACTTAAATAAAAACAATTTAATTCATTGCTTCCACCTAGGTTCGAACCCGGGTGGAGCAAGACTTTACTCTTAGAGCTCATTTTTGGCACTCTATCCCCAAAATACCCCTCCACCTTATTAATTAAATAATTAAATATATATTTAGGGTAATTACGATATTACCCTTATCCTGTTAAAAGACCATTTTACCCCTAGACCCTCCAAACTTAAGATTTCCTCTTTTTAAGTTCGGTATGGACTCATTCGAGTAAATCTTCGTATTCGAGAGACCTACATGGTTGGACCCAACCTTTCCAAGCTCAACTAACTCCCCAAGTTAGTTGGCTTGGCTGTAGTAAGGGTTCCGAGGTCTGGTTCTACGCGCATCAATCCGTGTGAACCCTGGTCTAATCATAGACATTCTTGACACATTAAGCATTTCTTATCTTATCCATTTTTAGGGTTGTTACAATAGTTATTAAAAAACATCAAACACATGCTATTACTTCAATCGGTTATTTGTACTTTAAGTGTTGTTGTGTGATTCTTCTGTGGTGTTATCGTAAGAGAGGGTAATATAAAAGTAAGCTTTATTTTCAAGCATCATTGTAGATTCCAAATATATTTGAAAGATTATACATCTTTACATGGGTATAATGGATTTACTTAAGTATTTTAAAAGCTCATAAACAGAAGTTGGCTAATTAAGAACCTGAAAAATGCACACTTTAATTATTTTACATATTTCATTCAAAATCAACATGATACAAAATTTTAGATTCCATGTGCGAAAAACATATTGTTAAATACATTAGGTACATTTTCCACCTCAAATTAGTTGTTAATCCACACAAAATACATCAAAAAGGAATAATGCATGTCGAAAACAGGAACTACTGCTAACATGCATATAAAACTTCTAGTAGACATACTGTTATCAAAGGAATTATATCTCTCTAATTTATCATGATGATGCCTCTTTCAATGATTGCACAATATATAGAAATATAGTGAAAATCTACGAAGAATGAAACATAATAAAATATTGTTAGTGTTATCAGGCATATTATCGAATACCTTTAGTGAGCAAAGTGTCATTGCATACTTGTGCAATGCATAGTTGGCATCCTATAATACCAACTATACTAAGTATCCATTTAGAATAACCTTAGTTACACATATCAGCATTAGATCCCATCATAATCCACAATCATACATAAATGAATAATCATGTTCCTCATATATAAATAATGATAGTCATATCTTAGTAACAATCGAATCAACGTATATCATACCTTCATGTCTTACCATAGCATCATGGACCCACCCCTATTCTATTTCAAAGACTACTTGTGCAATGTAAAAAGTGAAGTCCCATACCCCCCACTCCTACTAAACCGAAAGAAGGTGTCCTACTTGCGTAAGGTAGAACTAAACATATATAGCTATAATGTGGATCCACTAGCTAAGACATATGCCGGCACATAATTATGGGATAGGAAGATTGCTTCTAGAAACCCGGCCTATTGAACTAGAGGGAGAGTTTTCCATCTCATTAGAGCATATGTAGAAGACCCGGCCTAAACTAGCAGGAAAGTCTCTACCTCATTTGCCATATCCACTCGGTGCTAAGCATTATTCTCCAACTTATACATAGTTAAGGTGAATTGTAATTTCATATGTGAAGGAGTACATTACCCTTACATAGTCATGTCTAATAGTAAAGGAAACTAGTCTTTCAACAATACCATATCTCACACGTTAGTCATTGGATTTTCACCATTCAAGTGGAACATAACTTCATACATAAATACATAAAAGTAACCACCTCCACCATTCAAGTGGATCAAACCACTCATATATAAGAATCTTGGACATAGGATTACCTTCATACATTGCTTTCAAGGCCATAATTCAAGATTCAACAGTTACAATTTACCCTTCAAGGGTCATAGATCATATCTTGAAATCACACTTATAATTACAACTATAAGCATGGAATAAACAAGATTAATTACTAAATCTACATACATACTATCCCACATATTCATAATTCATAAAGAAACCCATCATAATTTTCATAAAGTTTGGGGCATAGTGAAAACACATGGGTTCAAGGGAAATTTAGCAATAAAACCCCTAATTAAATGTCAATTTCATTATAATATATGATAACCAACATAAAGAAAACATTTTGAGAATAACCCAAGGTTAGAATCAAAATCCTAATTATGAACAAATTCCCAATTTCAAAAATAGTAGAGGAAGGGTTTCATGGGGAAAGAAATCTCATGAATGAAAGTTCTCATACCTTGTTTGAAGATTTACCACGAAATTGAGATGAAATCTTAGATCTTGAACCCTATCCTTGAAACTTTTGGTGTTTTTCAATGGAGGAAATTTATAGAGAGAAATATTTGGGAGAATTGGGTTAGGGAGAATATTTTGGGTTTTTGAGTTTGAGTCTTGTAAATGGATGAAAAAGACTTAATACCCTATTTATATTTTACCCCTAATCTGCCCAAAACACCTTACATTAATTGGACTTAAAAGTAAAAGACTAAACTAGCCTTAATTAAAAGAATCCATCCAGGTTCACGAGCCACACCTCACGAGCCTCATGGAGCAATACGACTAGTGGTGCTTGTCGTGAGGATTGAGCCTCTTCAATCTTGCCAATTCCTAAAAAAACTAAGTCAAGTTCACGAGCCCCCGTTCCCCTCGTCAAGTGCACCACGGCCCGTTATGGTGCCTGTGGTGCTTTGGGCAGTAGCTCCCCTAAATTCCCCATTTCCTAGAAAAACTAAGTGAGTCTCACGCCCCACCTCACGAGTCGTGGAGTGGACCATGACCCGTGGTACCCTCGTGAGGTTTACGGCAGTGTCTAGGACACTTGGGGCTCCTGTCTATTGGCCACGAAGCCTTTCACTGACCGTGGTCTTGACAACAAGCCGTGGTGGCGGCTAAGGAGCCTTGAGGCAGTAACTTCAAGTTTGGGGCAGCCTTGGCTTGCCTCTTTTGCTTGGCACTCCTCTATTAGGCCTTGATTCCTAAACCTCATAAAATGATTAGATGGTCTACTAACTCTAGGGGAATTATTTTATTAAATTTAACCTTACGTTTAGGCTCTAGTTCAACCTAGCATTTTCCGGAGTGTTATAGAATACCGGAGGGGGGGGGGGGGAAGAATTTTAGTTTTGGAGTGGTGCATTAAAAATTAGATGTTCTTGGTTCTAGGCTTAATGTTTAGGTTCAAATATATATATTTATAAGTTTAGAGCTGGACACTTTGTTTTTTTTTTTGGATTCTTGACTTTTATTTTGCTAAATTTCTTTGAATGTTTGACAGTACTTACCCAAGAAAATGAACAAAGAGCTTCCTTTTGCTGGAGCCCCTGCACTCCTTACTTGTGGTTGAAAGAAGTGGAACTTGTTTTATGGTGGAGACAAAACTAAATACAAATTTAGTACTGGATGGAAAAAATTTACGGATGATAACAATCTAAATGAGGGGAGTGGACTTGTGTTTGAACTCTCAAAATGCATCTCTTACAAAATCAAATTCAAAATTCAGATTATAAGAGAAGATTTTCCAGTTGAATTGGTTCCTGAAGATGTGGAGGGTATAAACACCGAGAACCCAATAATAATTGATTAAAAACATTATCATTCCTAGTAGAAATTTCAGCTATAAGGAAACAAGCCTTTATAGATTTCAGTAGTTTCAATTTCAAAAAATAAAAACTTTATCAATTCCAATAGTTTTATGTATGATGTATGCCTCATTTTATCAATACTGCTTTTTTGGGTTCTGTGGACTAGTAAGTTGATATTATTTATAAAAATATGAATTACATTATCACGCTACACATGTGCAAAGATAGTAATATATTAAATTCAAATATTCAAGGCAATTAATTTTGAAATTTCTATTTTTTAAAAACTTGCAAATCTAAAATTTCCATTTTACATTAACTAATTTAAACATCAAATTTTAAGAAAGATTTGCATCTAAAACTGAACGATTATGCCTAAGCAAGTGCCTATGATAAAAATTTAGTATTGATGGTATTTTCTCTGGACTCGGATAGTTTTTTGTGTTTTTCTTTTCATCTTTTATTGTTTCTGGTTTGATAATGTGAATACAAGAGATAACAAGCTTAAGAAATTTAATATTGATGGTATTTTCTGTGGTAAGGAAATTAATTATATTTTTTTCGTGTTCTTTTTGTCAGAAAGAAGAAGAAGAAAAGAAAATTATGTTATCATATGATAAATGAGATTTGAGATGAATTAGCATGAGTATATTTTCTGTAGTAAGTTTTTCTTGGATGAGTAAGATTGATCTTATTTTCTTCCCAAGTGCATTTAAGTATTGCACCCCTTCAGTTTTCTTTTCAATGAGAAAATTATTTTGTGCATAAAGGCTAAGATGAATACTTTAATGAACATAATTTGTATCCTAACAATATTTGAACATGAGTTTATGTTGTGACCGACAAGCTGACTTGGAGGACACATCAGCAGCCACAACTGACTTAGAGGACACATCATCAGCCACCGTGGAGACACACACTCAGCAGGAGACTACGGTTTTGAAAAGAAGTAAGCGTGTGAGAAACCCTTCAACAAGGTTAAATGGTTTTATAGTGGGAACGGGGTGACGAGAACGTGGACAAAGTTCGTGAAAAGTGCCAACTTTGATAAATAGCAAACGTGGCCCTGAATTAGTTAGGCAGTTATAATTTTCAGTCTAGATATCTCATCTCTGTGTTTCTCTGTTTTTCTCATCTCTTTATTTCTTTGTTACTGTTTCATCGATATTTCTTTTCCAGTCTTGTATTTTATTTAATCTTATAATACAATCCACCTTATTTGCGAATTGTTTTCTTTAGTTTGTTACATTGGTGCTTTCATCCAGAGGTCACTCATGGAGGACCACAAAATACTCAATGCTCATATGGATGATTCGATTAAGGAAGTGAAGGATTCCTTCTCCAAGGAACTCACTGAGATCCAAAATATATTGATGGAGATGGTTTCCACCAAGGTTCCTATGGGGACACACCTTCATGAACCGACCGTGGAGCCTCTACAGGAACATCTACCAGCAACCACCATACCGAGGCACAAACCTGCTTCATTAGAATTGGGTCGATTTCGTGGTGACAACTCGGAGGCCTGGATATTTCAAGTAGAACGATACTTTGATTTTTATAGAATTTAAGAAGATCAGAGGCTGACCATGGCGTCATTTTATATCAATGGCGAAGCACTGGAATGGTACAGATGGTTATTTAGAAACAAGCAATTAGTTGATTGGCCACAATTCGCTGATAAGGTTCGAATCCGGTTCAAACAGAAGGGTTTGGAATCGGCGGAGGGAAGATTGGCAAAACTCTGACAAGTTACCATTGTCTCAGATCAGCAAGGACGGTTTAAAGCCATCATGAATGAGACTGATGATATTTCTGATAGGCTTATGCTTCACCTCTTTATATCTGGACTGAGAGAGGACATCAAAAACTCAGTATTGAGTCATGAGCCAAAAACATTTGATGAGTCCCTTAAGCAGGTGCATATAAAAGAGCAACGGATCTAGGCTGAGAAAGGACCATCCGACATGTGTTGGCTAATAAGGGTGTGCCTTTGATGCCTAACCCAAATGTACATCTGTTGTGGTAGTAACCAACAACAACTTGAATTGAGTTGTCGCACGTCACCCATTGAAATACCTCTCACATGCTGAAATTCAGAATCATCGTGAGCATGGAGTCTGCTACTATTGTGAGGAGAAATATACAGTTGGTCATAAATGTAATTCACCACCCCAACAGTTACTCCTAACTAATGAGCCTGATTGTGAACCGATATTACATGAGTCATTCATCGCAGATGATTTTTTGGCAGAAGAATTACAATGTTTGGAAGTGCAAGAACATTATACTATATCTTATCATGCCTTGGCCGGTGGGCACTCTTCTTCCATGCTTTGATTCATTGGTCATGTTAATGGTTCCACGGTCAAGGTATAGGTGGATGGAGGAAGTGACCATGATTTTATCCAAGCAAGGATTGCAAGTTTCCTAAAGCTCCAAATGTTTTCCATTCCTAGTTTTTCTGTAGTAGTAGGAAGCGGTCAACGCCTCAAATGCGAAGGGGTTGTGCGACAAGTTCCCTTAATAATTCAAGAATGTAAGCTCACTCTTGACTTGTATGTATTGTCGTTACATGGAGCAGTTGTGGTCCCCAAGGCATCTTGGCTCTCTACATTAGGAAGGGTGGTCACGGATTATGGCGAACACACATTTGAATTTAGTAACCAGGGAACTAATAATATTTGGATGGGATTGGAACCAACCAGTGTTAAGCCTATTCAATTGCATAGCCTCCGACGAGACACAATAGCTGATGCAATCTCAGCGTATTATTGCTTGCAAATAGTATCAATAATTCCTACTAATGATGAGCAGGTCGATCCAAACCTCCAAGCTATCTTGGAATCCTTTGCTGATGTCTTTCAGAGGCCCCAAGGTATGCCCCTATCGCGAACCCATGATCACACAATACATTTGACGCCAGGAACAGAACCAGTGAATGTTAGACCGTACATATAACCATATTTTCAGAAACAAGTAATGGAAGAAATGGTCACTGAAATGCTCGCACAAGGGGTGATTCAAGCAAGTACAAGCCCTTTCTCCTCCCCGGTATTGTTAGTACGCAAAAAGGATGGAACTTGGAGATTTTGTGTGGACAATAGATCACTAAATGCAGTCACAATAGTGGATAGATTTCTTGTACCAACTGTTGATGAGTTATTCAATGAGCTTCATGGTGCCATGTATTTCTCTAAACTTGACTTGTTGGTAGGATACCACTAAATTCAATTTAGACTAGAAGACGTGGAGAAAACATCATTTCAGACACATGAAGGACATTTCAAGTTCTTGGTCATGCCATTTGGGTTATCTAATGCCCCATCCACTTTTCAAGCAACTATGAACGAGGTGTTTAGGATGTACCTACATCGTTTTATTCAGGTTTTCTTTGATGATATACTGATTTATCGTCCCACTTGGGAAGAACATTTGTTGCACCTACAAACAGTTTTGGATTTGTTACGACAACACCACTTAGTTGCCAAAAGAAGTAAGTGTCAGTTTGGTCAAACCACAGGTGATTACCTTAGACATGTGATTTCTAAACAAGGTCTTAGTGTGGATCCAATAAAGATTTCAGCAATACGAGAATGGCCACCACCTAGAATTGTGAAATAAGTGCGTAATTTCCTTGGGTTGGCTGGATATTATCGGAGATTCATCCACCACTATCCTGTAATAGATGGACCCCTTATAGATCTTCTTCGCTTGGTTCCTTTTGACTTGACAGATGCTACTCAAGCTGCCTTTGACACACTCAAGGACAAGTTAAGCGACACGCCAGTCCCAGCTTTGCCTAATTTCACTAAAGAGTTCCAACTTGAGACAGATGATTCATGCAAGGGTATTGGAGCAGTGCTTTTGCAAAAGGGGCACCCGATATATTTCAGCCAGAAGCTAAGTAACAAAATACATGAGGCTTCCACCTACCATCGAGAGATGTTTGAAATACCCAGGCAATTAGAAAATGGCACCAATACTTGTTCGGTAGGAGGTTCACCATTTACACAGACCAACAATCACTCAAAAGCTTGACAAACCAAACAATTCAGACCCCCGAACAAGAGAATTGGTTAAGTAAGTTGGTCGGCTTTTACTTTAAGATTATATATTAGATAGGTTAAGTGAACCAAGCGGTTGATAGTTGTTCCCATTTTCCTGAGGTTATTTTTCTCACAATTTTAGTACGTGGTTACGACCTTGAGAATGGGCTAAAAACACTCAACCAAACACATCCCGAGTTGACTGCTCTACAACAGACCGTGCATGACAAGGCTACTCCTAATATGGGGTTCACTTTATGGGACAAGCTCTTATTTTTTAGGGGGCGTTTGGTTATTGCTGCTGATTCTCCTCTAAGACAGACCCTAATCCAAGAATTTCACAAAACCACAGTTGGAGGGCATGCCAGGGTGGCCCGAACATATCACAGAGTTGCTTCAAATTTTTATCAGAAGGGCATGAAGAAGGACATCTTTAACTATATAGATGCTTGCCAGGTCTGCCAACAAATGAAAGATTCACATCAATTGACTGCGGGTATCCTACAACCATTACCTATTCCTTCTATGGTGTTTGAGGATATCGCAATGCATTTTATCACTTCCTTGACTAGTTCTAAAGTTGGAGAAGCTTTTGTAATTGGGATTGTTCGGCTTCATGGTCCCCTAAGGTCTATTGTGACTGATCGAGACCCTCGCTTCTTGTATAGCGTACCACCCTCAGATAAATGGACAATCTGAGGCTCTGAACAAATGTGTGGCACAATATTTATGATGTTTTGTTATTGATGCTCTCACAAAATGTGTTGTGATGTTACCTTGGGCAGAATACGGGTACAACACCGCATATTAGTCTTCCGCTGGGATGACTCCATTTCAAGTATAGCATGGGAGAGACTCACCTATCAGGGCTCGTTACATTTTAGGCAGTAGCCCTAGTGAGTTAATTGAATCTTATTTGATGGCTAGGGATGAAGTTTTAACTCTCGTCAATGCCAATTTGGCTCATGCACAATTAATTCTAATCAGTTTCTCATTGAAATCCAATGTCTTCTAAGGAAAATTGGAATATAAGAAAATTGGGAAAGAAAATAATAATTTGCAAGAAAAGTGACTTGCATGGAATCATTGTTTACATATAGATATGATTCAATGAGAGGAAAAATCAGGTTCTATTTTTGTTTCCTTTTGATTATTATTCTCTACCCTTTATAAGTTATGAGAAAGATAGATTGTCATTATGTGATGATCTCAGAATATATCTTTATTATTATTAATATGTATTCTGATTAGAGGAGAGAGAAAAACTTTTGTAGTTTTCTACTTCATGTAAAATTTGATTGTGTCTTATTTTTGGAGACTAAAATCTTCAGAGTTTTTTACTCCGTTGGTATGAAGATTATATAAGAACTTCACCAACAAATCAAATTTTGCATTGGTTCGAAGAATATAGAAACTTCACCAATTTGTTAAATACTTTGTTTGAATGAATACTCTGACTTAAAGAGGACAAAATCTTTGTCAGAAATATTAAGGCTAAAGGATTCGAAAAAAGATAAATCTTCTTCGTTATCTAGAAACATTGTTATATTTGAGATTTCTGGAGATTAAAACCTCTTTCGTTTAATATTCTGTCTGAATGTGAAACTGATTAGAAGAATATAAAAACTTCATCATAATTCGAGGTTCATTCGGTTGACGATTAGAAGAATAGAAAAACTTCATCGTTAAACTAGAAACAAGTTGTATAAAGATTGAATCTTTATTGTTACTATTCTAAATATTAAGTGGTCTGTCTAATTGTGACATAAAGGGGGAAAACACTAGTGATAGAAAATTATTGATTTTTTTCATTAATGAGTGTCTCTATGAACTAAATCTCCAAAAAAAAAAAAAGGTTTCGTGTTCTCAATGTGTATTTGATGGTATACAATTTTAAAGCATGAAAAAAATATGTAAAAAATAATTTCAAATACTTGAAAAATATTGTTGAAAACATATTTCAAATGTGGGGGTTCTTTACTTGTGTTAAAGACAAAATTAGACTAACTATCTAATTAAAATTTGAAAGAACAAGATATGAAATATAATGACATTCTTGTATTATGTTAGACCCACAAAATTCTTGGAGTATATTTGATATTGTGGTCGTTCAGTCTCCCTTTACTAGTATATATAATATGACTAGTATAAAACCACAAAATTATATTACTTGTTCGAAAGAATTGTATTCTTTGATGAAAAAGTGTCTCTTAAAATATTGTGATTTTTCATGAAAAGATATGTCAATAAAAATAAATTTTTCTGTATAGACATGAACTGAAAAATGACTTTTATGTTTGTGTTGTAAAATAAACATTTGGGTCATATTGCCCTTATTAGACCTATAATAATATGGTCATTGTAATTTCTTTAACAAATTGAATGTTATGGAAGGTCCTTGTGAAAAGGACATCTGGCAAGATGTTGAGTTTGAAACAATGTATGTATTTGACAAAGTTATAAAAAATAAAGAACAAAATATTTGTTAGAAAAAGTTACCTCATGGAAGATCTTTTCAAACTCAGTATTTGTGGTTGTCTTACTTGCTTGAATCAAACTGTTTGTGACTTGAACGCTTGAGACATGTCAATTACAAAACCTAGCAAAAACTGATCAACTTAGAAGTTTTGCCTAACTTCTAGTGCAATAAATCAAAATGTCAAGTCTGTGTTATTGAAAGGAATTCTAATCCCTTAAAATTGATTTACACTGACATTTGTTGTATGAAGTTTGCACCATCTCGTAGTGGAAAAAAATGCTTCATAGATTTTATTGACAATTGCACTATATACTGTTGTGTCTATTTGTTGAATGATAAGGATGAAGCAATAGAAACATATAGGCAATATAAAGTTGAAGTTGAAATGTAGTTGAATAAAAAGATTGTCATGATTAGAAGTGGTAGATGTGGAGAATATGAATATTCCTTTGCAAAAATATATTTGGAAAATGGAATCACCCATTAAATTACTACATATACTCACCTCAATCTAATGAAATTGTTGACAAAGAAAAACTCAAACTTTAAAGGAAATGTTGAATGTCCCACGTATAAGTTCAAGTTTAACACAAAATTTGTGGGGGGATGCTATCATTATAGGAAAAGAGAACAACAAAAAATTTGTATGTTAAGAAAGAGAGAAACAAAAAGTTTTGTTTGTTAATAAAGGCAGCAACAAACAGAAAACTTTTATTTGTAAAAAAGGGAGCAACAAAAAGGTTTGTTTGTTCAGACTTTGCTGTATCCTGATAGAAAATTATTTGTCATCCCTTAAAGTATATACAAGCAATACCTCTTGAAAGATAGTGACAAAACAATTTCCAATACATTCTATTCCCTATGAGAAATTGAAATGAGGGAACTATTTCCAAATTGGTCAAATAGGACCTAACACTGTGGATTGTATGTTCATTGGATATGCTATAAATAGAAGCATGTTGATTTATGGTTGATAAGTCTGAACCATCGGATAGTAAAGTAAAAGGTCTGAACGACCCTGGAAAGAACCAAAGAAGAATGTACTTAATCAAGAGATTCAGAGGCATAGTAAATGTCAATAGACAAATTACTTGCTCCGGGTTTTATTTTGTAATATTTCTTCTTGAAAATAAGTCTATATAGTCGAAGAAGATGTTTCTTTTGTGGACTCATCCTCTTTGGAAAGAGGTTGTCGATAGTAAGATAGATTAAATCTTGAGTAACCATACTTGAGAGTTAGTTGATCTTCCTTCAGGAAATAAACCTGTGGGTTCAAAGTGGATCCACAAAAGGAAAAGAAAGTTGATGAAACTATTGACAAATACAAATCAAGAATTGTTGTCATAGGCTTTAGACAATAACAAAGTCTTGATTATTTACATATAATAGCTGTCACGCCTCGAGCGTACACCCTGGACGTGGCCGACACTCAGTGACCACTTCTAGACTCGAGCGAACCCTTGGCCTAACTTACTTAACTCAGCAAAGACAACAATAATATTTATAAGAATGAAGGAACTTAACTTAACTAAGCAATAATATTATCTGGAATGTTTTAAAAGTTTAAACATTCAAACTGGACAAATTGGCAACCAATTCTTTAACATAAGAATGAAAAGTAAAGACTGTTGGACTACTAACTGTCTATGAAGCCTCTAAAATGACTGAGATGAATGTTGGGACAAAACCCACAACATTCTATTGAACTAATCTAGAAAGCAATAAAAAGATGTCCTCCGAAATGCAAGGAGGCTCACAAATTGACTCGGCAATGCTCAACTGGATCAGCGGTGCACTGGATGTCGATCCTCGTTACCTGCGTCTGCGTCATGATACGATGCAGGCCAACTGGCATCAGTACATTGAATGTACGAGTATGCAAGTTGGAAAGATAAACAACACTTGGGCTTGAAAAGGAGTAAAACCTTGGATCTACTTAACTAATGATGTACTAACTCAAATTCAATATACGTAGTTAAAAAGTAATTGCAAATATAAAGAAATGATGACTGCAAACATACTGTAAACTCTGAATGTATACAAGTATACAAATAATATTTGAGATGTATATACAAATGCAAATAACTGATGTATATGAAAATACAATACTTATGTGGGAATTTCTCTTACCGACAACAATCACATAAGAGATATAGTGATGATACAACGTTACTCGGCCCACTCTGCCGGCCATCCTAACTTTGCCAAAGTATAGGACCTGAACTGCCTAAGGTATCCACTAGTAAACTATGAAGAGGGTTCATCTAAAGAGTATGACACTTTCCTACCCATGATGGCTACATGGTTTACATGGAGACTTGAGTTAATCTGAACTCGCATCACCACATCGGTGCTCAATACTACTCCAAATATATATATATATATATATATATACTGGTTCTTATATTTTAAAACATACTAATTCTGTGATTTGCGATTAGTGCTCAAAACTTAGTTTTTTAAAAATATGCTCTCTTGGAAATCATATTTTCCTCTTTCTTCTACTAAAATTAGCCATAGGCTCTATGGAAGTATAACTTCCTTTCTTTCTCAAAAGTTTGAAAACATTTTAGTTTAAGCTCCGAGGAACTATTATAACTCCTGAGAAATGAACTCAACTTTATGCTCTTTGCTTACTCGAAACTTAACTCTTAGGGAATACTGAATTCCCTTATAGCTTTTGAGAATTTAAATCAACTCTTTGCTGGAACCTTAAAAGAAAGGTAAGAAATTTGCTTAAGACTCTGGAAATATCTTAGAAACTTACTTTGACTTGCTTCTTAGCTTTTAGACTTGAATTTTGAATTGAATTATGGATTCAAGGTTTGGATTTGAGTTCTTAGATCATTTGTATGTATATTGAAATCATTTGAAGTAGTTAGAATCATTGGGGGATGTTAATGTACCTTGGAAGGACTTAAAAGGACTAAACTACGAAAACTGGACGATAAATACCAGGTTGGGCGTACAGGTGGCATGCCGCACATGCCTCAATTGACTGAGGCCTGATTCTGTCGTACAGGTGGCACGCCGCGCCAGGCCTTGGTTGACTAAGGCCAATTTCTTGCGCACTGCAAGCGCGCTGCGCCTGCCCCTACCCATGTGCGTCTGGAGAATTTTTGAACTCTTTTTCCATCTCCAAATTCTCTAAAACTTTCTATTTCTTTCACTAAACGATTGGGACCATTGGTACTATCAATAAAAACTGAATTCGACTCAAAATAACTCAGAGGAACAAGAATTTAAATCAACAATGGCAGCCAACAATCCAAACAATAAAAATCAAGAATTTTCTTCAAGAACTTAACTTCTGACATGAAATCAATCCATAAATTCGCTAAATTGAAACAAATTAGTGTGTGGGTGAAATAACCCAACACAAAAGATCCAACATAACTTAAAGGTATCACCCCCGACAAAATCCACACAATGATTTTTGGCGTTCTTACTTCTACTTCTCCTTTCTCCTCTTTTCTCCTCTTCTTTTCTCTTTTCTCCCAAGCCCTAAGTGTTCTAGGTTTTTGTAAAACTGATTTCGGACTTGGTTTTACCCCTAATAAAACTTTAAAATGAATTAGGAAATACTAGGGTGAAAAGACAACTTTGCCCTTATTAAAATATGGAATGGATTATTCCTCAGCTCAATAGACCAACTTCCGAAAGGCATATCTCCCTTATACGACCTCGGATTTTTTGCAAACTTGGCGGTGTTGGAAAGATCTTCCCAAGGTATTTCCAACCATATAAATAAATCATCCAAACTCTTCCCTGACCTGGAAGTTATGGCCATTTGAAATTATGACCAAATCTCATTTTTGAAAGCTGGAAATTTTCCAGATTTCCCTACTTATTTCGAGAAATGATTATTTCTTGGTTTCTTAGATTATTCTTTTTTCATTCAAGTTACGAGATGTTACAATATCTCCCCCTTGGGAACATTCGTCCTCGAATGAGAATCCTTTCACTAAGGTAAGGGTAGTAGCATCATATCAGCACTCAACAACCAAAAGCAAGTAATAACATGCTTATACATAGCCTTATAAAGTTCTAAGAAGAGAATTTAGTACCTTGATTTACATTCTCTCCGGATTCAAAGATATGTGGATATCTCTTCTTCATATCCTCCTTAGCTTCCCAAGTCGCTTCTTCAACGAATTGGTTCCTCCAAAGAACCTTGACTGAAACAACTTCCTTTGTTCTCAACTTGCGAACTTGACGATCCAAAATCTGAACCAAAGTTTCTTCATAGGATAGGTTATCCTTAATCCCAACATTCTCTGTTGGTACTATCAATGAAGGATCACCCAAGCACTTCTTCAACATAGAAATATGGAATACCATATGAATCGCCGCTAACTCTTGGGGTATCTCCAACTCATAAGCCAAATTGTCCACTCTCTTGGAGATTCTATAAGGTCTAATATACCAGGGAATAAGTTTCCCCGTCTTACCAAACCTCATTACTCCTTTCATGGGTGAAACCTTAAGATACACCCAATCATCTACCTCAAACTCTAATGGCCTTCTCCTAACATCTATGTAGGAATTTTGGTGACTTCGTGCCGTCTTCAACATTTATTGAATAAATTTCACCTTCTCCATAGCTTGGGGAACTAGCTTCACCAACTTCAAACCACCCAATAGGAGATTTGCACCTTCTCCCATAAAGAGCTTCATATGGATCCATTTGGATGCTCAAATGGTAACTGTTGTGGTAAGAGAACCTAATGAGAGGTAAGTGATTATCCCAAATCCCTTTGAAGTCGATTACACAAGATCTCATCATGTATTCAAAGATTTGGATAGTAAGCTCTGCTTGTCCATATGTCTGGGGATGAAAAGCGGTGCTTAAGTTCACCTTTGAACCCAAACCTTTCTGGAAAGATCTCTATCTGATATAATGGAGATCGGTAATCCATGAAGTCTCACCACATCTTAAAGGTAAAGCTTAGCATAATCCTCGGTGGAATAGATAGTCTTCACCGACAAGAAATGGGATGACTTTGTCATTCTGTCGACAATTTCCCAAATAGAATCATGTTGCCTTCGAGATCTTGGCAAGCCTGTGATGAAGTCCATATTAATCATCTCCCACTTCCATTCCAGAAGTTATATATTATGAGCTAAACCTACAGGCCTTTGGTGCTCTACTTTCACTTGTTGGCAATTTGAGCATTTGGCAACAAACCCAACAATATCTTTCTTCATGCCTTCCCGCCAATATACCTCTCTCAAATCGCGATACATATTGATGGAACCCGGATTAATGAAATATCTGGATCTATGAGCCTCATCCAAGATCCTCTCTTGGAGTCCATCCACCTTAGGTACACATAATCTTCCTTGGTACTTCAGCACACCATATTACCCTTGTTCAAAAGCCAAAACTCTTTGCTTATGGACACTTGCTTTCAAATCAAGCAAACGGGATCTTAATCTTGCTTGTCTTTCACCTCTGACACTAATGATGATTCAGCCCCATTGGTCACCACTATGCCTCCTTCTGTAAAATCCATGAGTCTGACTCCCAAACGTGCAAGTTTGTGCACATCTTTAGCTAACTCCCTCCTTTCTTCTTCAACATGGGCGGTGCTACCCATGGACAACCTGCTTAAGGCATCAGCAACTACATTAGCCTTACCTGGGTGGTAAAGAATATCATATCATAATCCTTGAGTAATTCCAACCACCCCGTTTATGTGAGATTGAGCTCTTTTTGAGTGAACACATATTGGAGGCTCTTGTGGTCAGTGAATATGTCCATATGCACACCATACAAGTAGTGACGCCATATCTTCAGAGCAAAAAATGCTGCACCCAATTCTAAGTCATGAGTAAGATAATTCTTCTCATGAACCTTTAACTGTCTAGAGGCATAAGCTATAATCTTGTCATTCTGCATCAATACACAGCCCAAGCCTACTCTTGATGAATCACAATACACCACAAAACCTTAAGTACCCTCTGGTAAGGTTAAAACCAAAGCGGTAGTCAATCTATTTTTTCAAATCCTGAAAGCTTTTCGAACAAGCTTCATACCATTAAGACTTGATCGTCTTCTAAGTTATCTTAGTCAATGGAGAAGATATAGATGAGAGTCCTTCAACAAATCTCCTATAATAGCCAGTCAATCCCAAGAAACTCCTTATATCCGTTGGAGATGTGGGTCTAGGCCAACTCTGAACTGCCTTAATCTTCTGAGTGTCAACTCTAATCCCTTCACCAAAAACAACGTGGCCTAAGAATGCCACATACTTAAGCCAAAACTCACACTTGGAGAACTTTGCATCGAGCTCCTTATCTTTCAAGGTCTGAATAACTATCTTTAGGTGACTAACATGATCTTCTTCATTCCTTGAATAGACAAGTATGTCATCAATGAAGACGATGACAAACATATCTAAATAAGGTTTGAAGACTCTATTCATAAGATCCATGAATGATGCAGGTTCATTCGTCAAACTAAAGGACATAACCAAATATTGATAATGCCCATACCTTGTTCTAAAAGCTGTCTTGGGAATATCACATTCCCTAACTTTCAACTGATGATAGCCTGATCTGAGGTCAATCATGGGGAAAAAAAGCACCTTGAAGTTGATAAAAAAGATCATATATCCTTGGAAGAGGATATTTATTCTTGATGGTCACTTATTCAATTGGCGGTAGTCTATACACATCCTAAGGGAACCATCCTTCTTCCTTACAAACAAAAATGGAGCGCCCCAAGGTGAGGCACTTGGTCGAATAAAGCCTTTATCTAACAATTCTTTCAATTGTTCTTTTAGCTCTTTTAACTCTGCTGGTGCCGTTATGTATGGTGAAATAGAGATAGGACGAGTATCTGGTATGATGTCTATGCCGAAGTCTATCTCTCTCTCAGGAGGGACTCCGGGTAAATCATCGGGAAAGACTTCTGGAAACTCACTGACTATAGGAATAGACTGAAGGGAAGGTACCTCAGCACTTGAGTCATTAACTCGGACTAAGTGATAGATACACCCCTTGGAAACTAACTTCCTTGACTTTAGGTACGAAGTGAAACGACCCTTAGGCACTGCTGAACTACTACTCCACTCTATAACTGACTCATTAGGAATCTGAAACTTGACAACTCGAGTTTTGCAATCTATTGATGCATAAAAGGCATGAAGCCAGTCCATACCTAGAATGACATCAAAATCTACCATATCTAACTCTATTAAATAAGCCATTGTACTCTTGTGACTGACGAAAATAGGACAATCACAATAGACTATTTCTGCTAGAATTGATTCACCAACGGGTCTGGAAACACTGAATGGTTCGTTAAGTTGCTCAGGAGTAATCTCAAAGTTCATAGCAACATAGGGAGTTACAAAAGATAAACTCGCTCCTGGGTCTAACAATACATAAACAGTAAAGTCAAAGACTCGGATCATACCTTTGACAACATCTGGTGAATTCCCTTGTTCTTGGCAATTACTGAGAGAATAAAAGCGATTAGTTCCTCCACAAGTATCAGAAGTAGCTCCCCTAGGTGCAACCCTGTCTGGTGGAGCAGATGATGAAGACTGAGCCCTATTGCCCCCATTTCCACCGCTTTGCCTACTATTTGGACATTCTTTCAAGAAATGTCCGATCTGACCGCACTTGAAACAACCTGCGGTGCCTTCGCAACAGATGCCAGAGTGATTCCTACTACACTTGGAGCAGGCAAGAGGCTTACTACCTCCTTGTGCCACACTATCTTATGAATATGTAGTCCTAGCTCAGGAGTTCTGACCATGATGCTCAACTCTGCTTTGGGCGCAGGTGCACTAGCAGACGATGGTGCATTCCCCTTTGATTTCTGAAATTGTGGTCGAATTGAACCACCCTTCCTTTGACCAGACTAATTTCTAGTCTTCGCTTTCTTGTTTCGATATTCGTCTCTGTCTCTCAACTTTTCATCTTCAACTTGCTGCACATAGACCATTAGTCCGGATATGTCCATGTCTCCAATCAACATTGCAACCCTACCTTCTTTACTTGAAGCAGGACCTAAACCAGCAACAAACAAGCTCATTTCGCTCCTCATATCATTCACCATCTCCGTAGCATAGCAAGACAGTTGGGTGAACTTCAACCCATACTCATGAACACTCATGGAGTCCTATTTCAAAGTGAGGAACTCACATACCTTTTCTTCTTTCAATTCTCGAGGAAAACACCTTCCCAAGAAGGGTTTTTCGAAACAAGCACAACTTGGAGGTGGTGCATCCTCACCTCTGTCATCCTTCCATTGATCAAACCAGGTTCTACTCACACTCTTCAGTTGATATGCAGCTAACTCAACCTTTTTAGTATTGACCACATGCATCACCTCAAATACCTTATTCATCTCTTCCACAAAGTTTTCCGGATCCTCAGTAGTGCTTGATCCGGTGAAACTAGGAGGATTCATTCTCATAAAGTCGCAAACCCTCGAGGTGTCAGCACCTTCCTATCGAGCTCCTCCCTGTTGCCTGACTTTGTTGGTTACTACTTGACTTAACATTCGAATAGCTTTACCGAACTCAATATTGGTAACCTTTCATTGGGGTTGCACACCTGGTGCATTTGGGACCTCCTGTTCCTCAACATTTCTTTGGGCTGGTTGACCTATGACTGCTCTTCGTGGAGGCATGATGAACCTGAAAATACGCACAAAAATGAATTAGAGAGAGAATTTTAGAGATAAACTCTACGTATGAAAGAATATGAAAGAAGTGAAACATTCCTAAATGTTGTAGCCTCCTAATCATAGATGTGGCGCGCTTCACACCGATGACTAAGACTCTACAGACACGACTTCACAGACTCCCTAAGACTCTTGAACTCTATGGTTTGATACAAAGTTTGTCACGCCCCGAGCGTACACCCTGGACGTGGTCGGCACTCAGTGGCCATTGCTGGACTCGAGCGAACCCTTGGCCTGACTTACTTAACTCGACGGAAGACAACAATCATATTTATAAGAATGAAAGAATTTAACTAAACTGAACAATAATATCATCATGAATGTTTTAAAAGTTTAAACATTCAAACTGGGCAAATTGGCAAATAAGTCTTTAACATAAGAATGAAAAGTAAAGACTAATGGACTACTAACTCTCTATGAAGCCTCTAAACTGACAGAGATGAATGTTTGGACAAACCCCATAGCATTATATTGAACTAATCTAGAAAGAAATAAAAAGATGTCCTCCAGAATGCAAGGAGGCTAACCAATCGACTATGCAGTGCTCAACTGGATCAGTAGTGCACTGGATGTTGATCCTCGTTACCTGCGTCTTCATCATGGTACGATGCAGGCCAACTGGCATCAGTACATTTAATGTACGAGTATGCAAGTTGGAAAGCTAAACAACACTTAGGCTTGAAAAGGAGTAAGAAGCATACTTACCTTGGATCTACTTAACTCATGATCAACTAACTCATATTCAATATACGAAGTTTAAAAGTAATTGCAAATATAAAGAAATGCTAACTTCAAACATGCTGTACACTCTGAACATATACAAGTATACAAAATAATATCTGAGATGTATATAGAAATACAAATAACTGATGTATATGAAAATACGATACTTCTGTGGGAGTTTGTCTAACTGACAACCATCACTTAAGAGCTATAGTTATGATACAACGTTACTCGGCCCACACTGCCCGGCCATCCTAACTTTGCCAGAGTATAGGACCTGAACTGCCTAATGGATCCACTAGTAAACTATTAAGAGGGTTCATCTAAAAAGTATGACACTTTCCTACCCATGATGGCTACATGGTTTACATGGAGACTTGAGTTAATCTGAACTCGCATACCCACATCGGTGCTCAATACTACTACCAATATATATATATATATATATATATATATATATATATATATATACTGGATCTTATGTTTTAAAACATATTGATTTTGTGATTTGAGATGAGTGCTCATAATTTAGTTTTTGAAAGAAAAAAAAGCTCTCTTGGAAATCATAGTTTCATTTTTCTTCTATTAAAAGTAGCCATAGGCTTTGTGGAAGTCTAGCTTCTTTTATTTCTCAAAAGTTTCAAAACATTTTAGTTTAAGTTCTGAGGGACTACTTAGTTCCCTTATAACTCCTGAGAAATGAACTCAACTTTATGCTCTTTGCTTACTCGAAACTTTAGGGAATACTTAATTCCCTAATGGCTTTGAGAATTTAACTCAACTCTTTGATGGAACCTTAAAAACAAAGGTAAGAAATTTGCTTAAGACTCTTGAAATACCTTAGAAACTTACTTTGACATGCTTCTTAGCTTTTAGACTTGACATTGATCTTGACTTCCCCTGAATTAAATTATGGATTCAAGGTTTGAATTTGAGTTCTTGGATGATTTCTAGGTATTTAGAAATCATTTGAAGCAATTAGAATCATTGGGGGAGGGTTAATATACCTTGGAAGGACTTAAAAGGACTAAACTACGAAA
The DNA here is from genome assembly GCA_016801875.1 of Solanum sitiens. Lineage (NCBI taxonomy): Eukaryota > Viridiplantae > Streptophyta > Magnoliopsida > Solanales > Solanaceae > Solanum > Solanum sitiens. Next base: position 940,886 of record JABWTJ010000332.1, read on the forward strand.
CTGGATGAAAAACGCTGGGTAGGCAGTACTGGTGGCGCGCTGCGCCAGCCTCAGTTAACTGAGGCCTGATTTTGGCACACTGGTGAGAGCCATTCCAGGCCTTGGTTGTGTGAGGCCAATTTTTGGCGCACTGCAGGAACGTCGCGCCTGCCCCTCCCCAGGTACGTCTGACGAATTTTTCAACTCATTTTCCATCTCCAAATTCTCCAAAACTTTCTAGTTCTTTCACTAATAGATTGGGACCATTGGTACTATCAATAACTATCGAATTTGACTCAAAATAACTTAAAGGAACAAGAATTTAAATCAACAGTGGAAGCCAACAATCCAAACAACAAGAATTAAGTATTTCCTTCAAGAACTTAACTTTTAACATGAAATCAATCCATAAATTCGCTGAATTGAAACAAATTGGTGTGTGGATGAAATAACCCAACACAAAATATCCCACATACCTTAAAGGTATCACCCCCAACGAAATCCCCGCAACGATTCTTGGCGTTCTTGCTTCTTCTTCTCATTTCTCCTCTTTTGTCCTCTTCTTTTCTCTTTTCTCCCATGACCTAAGCATTCTACATTTTTCTAACACTGATTTGGGAGTTGGTTTTACCCCTAATTTAACCTCAAAACGAATTAGGAAATAGTAGGGTGAAAAGACAATTTTGCCCTTACTAAAATCCGTATTGGATTTTTTCTCACCTCAACAGTCCAACTTCCGAAAGGCATATCTCCCTCATACAACGTCAGATTTTTGAAAACTTGGGGATGTTGGAAAGACCTTCCCATGATCTTTCCAACCATATAAATAACTCATCCAAGGTCCACTTGAGCTAGAATTTATAGCCGTTTGAAAATGACCAAAACTCACTTTTGAAAGCTGAAAATTTTCTGGTTCCCTACTTATTTCCAAAAATGATTATTTCTTTGTTTCTTAGCTTATTCTTAGTTAATTCAAGTTACGAGATGTTATAATAGCCTCTAACTAGGATTGCATCAATTCAGATGTTAGTAACGCTAGCTGCGAATTTGTCAAAATTGATGTGAAAATATTTTTTATAGGAAATATTTTAAAAGGAACAACTCGAGTTTGGTCCTGGTAAATTAAAAGTGTGTAAACTTGTTAAGTCACTTTATGGACTAAAACCAAGTGCCCAAATAATGACATGCAAAGTTTGACCAAACTATATTGACAAATTAATTCTAGATTAATGAATGTGATAAATGTTCCACATTAAACACATCCCAAATCACAAGGTCATTATTTATTTTTATGTTGATGACATGTTGATCATCAAAAGAGATATATCTCGCATAAATGCTACTAAGCATATTCTAGAAAGTAACTTCAGTATGAAAAATATTGAAGTTATTGACGTGATTGAAAAGGTACTTGATAGGTTCAAGTAGTTGGATTTCAATATTGACTAGACTCTAATAAATGTGAGCTTTGTACTTCAAAAGAATGAAGCAAAAAGTGACTCACAATTGAAATATGCTAGAGTATTGAGAAGAATGATATATATCCTGATGTGTATGCTATCAGATATAGCATGTGATATTAGTAAACTGAGTCGGTTAACAAGTAATATCAATCAAACTCATTGGATGACAATGAAAATAGTTTTGGAGTATTTAGAACATACTTAAAAACTATTGTTTTGCATTATAACTAATATTTAACCATATTGAAAGAATATAGTGATGCAAATTGAATTATCATATCAAATAAAGTAAAATCCACGAGTGAATATGTATTTACTTTTGGTGGAGGAGCGGTCTCTTGGAAATCTTCCAAACAGAAATGTATCACTACTATGAAATCTGAGTTTATCACTCTAGCTAAGGCAGGTGAAGAAGTTGAATGACTCCAAAATTTCTTGAAAGATTTTTGGTCCTAAGTTTTAGCTCTAGTATATATATATTGTGAGAGTAAATTTTGCAATTGGTAGGGCATGGAGCATGATTTATAACAAAAAGTCTCGTTATATATGACATTGACATAATATCGTTAGAGAACTACTCTCTAGTAGAATTATCATAATTTACTATGTTAATTGAAAGGATAATCTGCCGGATCCACTTATAAAAGGCCTAACTACAGAGGGAGTTGATAGATTATCAAAGGGAATGAGAATATGGTCGAGTACAAGTCATTGTGGCGGTAACTCTTCCTAGAAGATTGGAGATCCCAAGATCTAGGTTAAAGGAGATCAAACAAAGTCATTAATGACGGTTCAACATTGTCAAAATATTTTTTATGGTTTATTCTCATGATAAGACAATGTTAAGTAACAAAGATAAAGAGATTAGGACTTTTTAATGGTTTTTAAGTTTGATACAGGTTATATCAAATGGTTTATTCCATGGGATAACACATTTAGAAATCACCTGTGTAAGTGTGAAGTGTAAGCCTGTTCAATGGAAATCCGGTAAGGGCAGTTCTCTACGCACATATAAACCAAAATGTGTTCATGGATGAAATGAATAAAACAATGAGAACCAAAAATAGTTCAAGGGTTGATTGTGTGACTTATGTTGTCTAGGTATACACCAAAGTTCAGCGATTCAAAGATATCAAATCAATCGATTGATCGAGTATATCCGATATATGTCCACTATGGAAAGTTCAAAGGGAACCCTACTTATCCAGATGCAATCAATCCTTAATTACGAATCATACAAATTTTATGCACATATTTTAGCAATAGTCATTCCCTATTCATGTGGGGGATTGTTGGGTTCTAAAGGTGTGAACAGGAAATGAAGGGTTGCGACTCTCCTGAAGGGTTATGACTTTGCCGAAAGGCTGTGACCTTTAAGAAAAGTTGTGTCCTTTCTAAAGGGTTGTGACCGTTTGAAAGGTTGTTTCTTTTCCAAAGGGTTGTGACCTTTCTGAAAGGTTGTCCTATTTCCAAAGAGTTGCAACCTTTTCTCTCATTTTTCTGTATTGAATTCTTCCCTTCTTTTGCATGCATTTCTTACAAAACAAAATCGATCGATCTGTGTGTGAGTGTTATTCGTTTCTGTCATTTTGACTTCATTGACATTGTCGAAGTTTGAGGTACCACTACTTCTTTAATGGTTAATCCATTTTATCATGGCAGAAATTAATCTACAACCTCGGGTAGTTGAGGGGATTAAATTTCTTATAGACACACAGTTGGTTCTGTGGACTCAGATAGTTCTTTGTGTTTTTATTTTCATTTTTATTGTTTCTGGTTTGATAATCTGAATACAGGACATAACATTTGTATCACGTTCATTCACATTTAGAAAGACTTTAAAATATGACATTGACGTCGAGTCTGTCTAGAAAGCCATGAAAATACGTTAGTTAAATGAAAAAAAATTAATACTCCTATTATTTTACTAAATATATTTGTTTACCGTCCAATCTCAAATTGTATGATTCTAGTCTTTTTTTGCTATAAAGCAAAATTTTCAAAAAGTTCAAACACTTAAAATCTTCACGAATTATGCACATTTTATTTTAACCTTGATGAGATACTTAAGCCGCTCTCCTTGAATTTGATGATCCTTATTAAATAAAAAAATTATCCTAGTTCAAAAATCTAATTTTCAAAAAAACAAATTATTAAAAGATTCTCTGCAACACCAACCAACCACAACCTAACAAAATTTAATTTTTAAATATTTATTTAAAGTAAAAAACTAAAAAAGATGGGTGAAAACAAGTGTGATTGCTTATTTTATTATCTAAAAGTTAAAAAAAAAAAAAAACTTCGCAAAACCGTGCACACTTGATTATTTTTATTTTTTACCTTGATGAAATATTTTAGTACCTATTTTTTATTTGGTATTTATTATTCAAAAAAAAATTATTTCAGAAGCTAAGTTAAGATCATCATTTTTGATAATTAGATAGACCAAACATTTTTTTGTGTGTTAAAAGATTTCAAAACCAAATAAAGAGACCCCAAGTTTGCAGTGTTAAAAAGTCTGAAAGAAAAAAAAACATTATTTTTGTTAAAAATCCAAAAGCAAGCAAACAATCACATTATTTGTGTTAAAACTTTAGGGACCTAATTAGTGTTAGAAATTTTGAAAGTAGATAAAGAGAATCCACATTATTAGTGTTAAAAATTATGAAAGCAAGTAGGAGCAATATTATTCGTGTTAAACACTTAGAAGCAAAAAGAAACCCCACATCATTTGAGCTAAAAACTTAAAAGCAAACAAAATGATCCCACATAATTTGTGTTAAAAATTTCAAAAGCACACAAAGAAGCATTACTTTTATTTGTCTTAAAAAATTGTTATGTAATTTGGTATTATAATTCTTTAAGTCAGAACAGTCTCGTGCTAGTATTAACGCGACCACCTATGTTTGTAACGATGCATAGTATTATATAAAGTAGGAAATAGGAGTAGTTGTTTAGCTGAAAAAAACTTTGAGTTACTTTTTTAAGACACTAGAACCCCACCACCACCACCACCACACTCCACCACCACCTTCACCACAATCACAACTACGACGCCTAAAAACACAAACTATTGATTTTTGATATTTTAGGAATTTTATTATACTATCTGTAAATTGAATCAAATCGGAACAAGAACTTTATTTATCCTCGAGGTTTAGATAAATTCAATTACTTTCATCTCAACAAACAAGTAACCATACAACAATCCACATTTGTCATTATTTAAAACTTATATTTTATTTCTTCATATATGTAAAAAGTTCTACGCAAAAGTACTTTATTTAATTATATTGATATTATTTATAAAAATGTGTATTACTTATTATGCATACATGTGCAATGCATGTGCTCAGAACTAGTAATGAATTACATGCTTAAATCTCAAAATATTCTATACAATTAATTTTACAAGGTCAATTTTTAAATAAAAAAAACATACAAATCTATTTTTTTGTTTCAACAACTAAACAAGAGAAAATTCAAACTTCGAGCCTACAGCTAAATGAATGTCATCTTTTATAAGAATCGGATATACCCCACATTTTTTTGTATTAAAAACTTCGAAAGAAGAAATCCCATGTTATCAGTGTTAGAAGCTTCGAAAGCAGACAAAGAGAACCCATATTATTTGTGTTAATCAAAAGCAAGTAAAGAGCCACGTTATTTGTGTTAAAAAGTTCACAAGCAGAACGAAGAATCCTTTTTATTTGTACTAAGAAATCAAAAGCAGGTAAAGGGACCTCATATTATCAATATTAGAAACTCTAGAATCAAACTAAGAAAACACATGCTATTTGTGTTAAAAACTTCAAAAGTAAACAAAGAGCCACATTATTTATTTTAGAAACTCTGATAGCTGACATAGAGATCCCAATTTATATTTGTGTTAATAATTTCAAAAATAGACAAAGAAACAATTACTTTTGCTTGGTTGAAAAAGTCATCATGTAATTCTTTAGGCCAGAACAATCTCATGCTAATAGTAATGTGGTCACTTTAATTTGCAACGATACATAATATTATATAAATAAATAAATTGGAGTAGTTTTTTAATTAAAAAAATACTTTGAGCTTTTTTTTTGAAACACTAGAACCCCTTCTCCCACTTTCAAAATTTCAAACTATCCACCTTTAACAGTTCAACGATTTTTGTGTACTTTCTATAAACTAAAAAAATAATTTCATTTTACAAAGAGTGTAAGTGTAAAATTAATCCTTGTACGTTCGGAAAAAATTCAATAATTTTGACCTCAACAAATGAGTAACAATACGACAATCCACAATGATCTTTCATTAAAACTTTATACTTTATTTCTTCATATATGTGAAATTATTTACTCAAAAGAATTTTGTTCTATAATATTGTGTATTATATTATTAGGCATACATGTTCAACGCACGTGCAGAAATTAGTATTATATAAAATGCTAAAATGTCATGATATTCAATACAATTTACTCTACAAATTCTATTTTTTGAGAACTTGCAAATTTAATGTTTCCATTTTACAATAGCTATAAACAGTTGAAATCTCAAATTTTAAATCAAAAGCAAATAAAGATCAACTTTTTCACCAAAACTGGATAGACCCCGCATTTTTTGTGTTAATAATTCCTAAAGCAGACAAAGAGACCCCACATTTTCAATGTTAGAGACTCTAGAAGCAGATAAAGATAACTTGTATTATTTGTGTTAAAAACTCCGAAAGCAAGCAAATAGCCACATTATTTGTGTTAAAACTTCAGAAGTAGACAAAAAAATCACATTCTTTGTATTAAAAAATTCGATAGCAGGCAAAGAGACCGTAAATTATTACTACTCAAAACTCCATAAGCAGACAAAGAAAATCCATGGTATATGTGTTAAAACTCCAAAAGCGTGTAAAAAGACATGTTATTTGTGTTAAAAATTTTGAAAGAAAATAGAAATCCCACATTATTTGTGCTAAAAAATTTGAAAGCAAATAAAGAGACCCCTTCTATTTAGGCAAATTTAGTGTTTTATTCAAAACCTAAAAGAAATTACACATCCTTACACTTGCACGAGCATGACCCAACACACACTTAGCCCAACAATTAAAAAGAAAACAATTGAAAAGAACAACAAATAAAGCATAATAGGCCCACTCGGTAGGCCTATAAATCTGATTAAGGCAAAATTTCCTAATTAAGGACTCCTCATTTCCCCTCACCGCCTTCTCTTGTTTCCTAATTAACAGACCCCATATTATTTTTGTTAAGAATTTCAAAAGTAGACAAAGAAAGAATTATTTTTTCTAGGCTCAAAAGGCCGTCATGTAATTCGATTTGTAGTTCTTTAAGCCAAAACAATTTCGTGATATTATTTATGTGGTCACCTTTGTTTGTGACGATTTATTGTTATATTATATATATTAGTAACTAGGAGTATTTGTTTAACCAAAAAAAATTGAGTTATTTTTTAGAACCCTACGCATACTCCTAAAAAACCCAGACTATCCATGTTTGGCAGTTCATGGATTTTTTGGTATTCTCTATAAATTGAACCAAATTGGAACAAAAACTTTATTTATTAAGGGTATTAGTGTAATACATTCATCCTCATAGGTTAAGATGAAATTCAATCATTTTGACCTCAACAAACAAGTAACCATACGGAAATCCACATTGATCATTCACTAAAACTTATGCTTTATTTCTTCATGCATATAAAATTATTTGCTTAATATATAGTGCTTTATTTAATAATATTGATATTATTATAAAAAAATTTATTATATTATTAGCGATACAAGTCCAATGCCCGTGCAGATAAACTGAAACTATATTTAATGCTTAAATGTCAAAAAATTCAATACAATTAAGTTTACGAGTTCTATTTGTAAAAATATTTACAAATATGAAGTTTCCATATTGTAGAAACTAAACAAGAGAAAATTCAAAATTCAAATGTTAATAAAGACCTGCATCTGAGTGTCTATGCCTATGGAAAAACACGATATCCTCGCTATATTTCAATGTAAATTTTTTCTTATGTTTCACCTAATTAAAGTATACAACGAATCATATCTTCAGTTAGTAGCTTACAATATCGTCACACCATACTTTTTTTTCCTCCTCGATTATCCATGTAAATGTTGAAAGTTTAACATAATAAAACTAAAAATTAATAGAGTTAATAATTAGTAGCAATTTCAGACAAAAATGGGAAGAAGTGAAGAAGGGGGAAGTTATTTGTAGAAATATAAAAGGATAATTGGATGATTAGGGATGTAGTGGGGTTAGTTTCTAATTAAAATGGAAAATAAAGGCCTAAATTGAAAAACGTTATCGATTTATCCTTTTGGAAAATCGGCCATCCACCAAAAAAATACCGAAAACCGAATTTCCAAAAAAAATTGATAGCTAGTTGAATCAATTTGGGTATCAATGATAAGTTGATGTGACTCTAACACCTCAAAATTTTATAAGTTAAGACTTGAATCATTCTATAACACCTCGCAACTCTATTTTTAAACTTTTAATTGTTCGTGAAGCACCTCAAACATTGAGAAAGGCTAAATAGGGTTAACGAAAAAGTCCACAAACCCAAAATGGACCATGGACCCTTCACGACTCCCTATACGGACCATTTAGGGGACTACGACTCGTTTAGGGCAATGTTGCCAACCGTCAAAGGCGTCCAAGGAGGGGGTCACCTCGACGGGACCCTAGACGGCCCGTGGTGGTTTGTACAGTCCATTTGGGGGTCCATACAAGTCACCCATCAATTTTTAAGTTTTGGGGAAACTTCAAACAATCATCTCCCTCAACACATAATGAATTATGTGGCCCATCACCTATCAAACTAAAGGTCTTTAGTCTTTCTAACACCACCAAATTTTCCTCATCTTGAGTTTGGAGTAAAAACTGATGTCTGTTTTAGAGAAGCATTGTCGAGCAAGTGAAGTTTCATGGTCGTCTATACATCCCATGAAGTTTTATGGACCGTGAAGCCTTAGACGGTATGTGAAACCTCCCTTTTAAGGAACCTTGACAATTTTAAAAGTTGGGGTTGTTTTGGTCTTTCTCCTATACATTTGATATTTAAACTACGTCATTGTAAGCCTAAATCACAGTGTTTTACACCTAATTAAGGGCCTATAAAGTGTTAATCAATTCTTTTACGTTCATTAACACTTCAAGATATTAGAACAAGGTTCCAAGAGAAAAAAACTAGGGTTCAAGCGTTCTTCCATTTTCGTCGATTTCGCCAAAAAACTTCATTCTTCCAGGTATGTAAGGCTAACATAGTGTTAGACTAGTTCGTCTTCATTCCCTACATCTACTTTCAAATCAGTAAAAGAGTAACCTGGGATTCTATCCTTAGATTTGAGTTTTCTTGAGATTAGTTGATTTTGAGTTTTTGAGTTCCTGATTCTTTTGGAAATTCTATTCCTAATTATTAAATTCCTATATGTTATGCATTGAAATTCTTGAGTTGGTTGGCTCATGTCTATATTTCAGCATGAACTCTATAAATCAAATATTCTTGAGATGAATTCTTAAAATATGAGTATTGAATTTTCTATATTGTTATTGAGATTCTTGAGTTGATTCGTTTATGTCTATATTTCAGCATGAACCTTATTCTTGAGTAGTAATTGAAATCTTATTGAGAATGTTTTAAACAAAATATTATGTTTTTTGTTTATAATTTATACAATAATTTTTTAATATATAGATATATGAACGCTAAATAAGGTAACAAAAAATTTAAATAATCCCATGATTCAAGGTAATAGTCTTAAATCAATATTTTCCAAAAAAGAGTTATATGACGATACAAACACCGTAAAAATTAGTTTCCTCAAGCAATATTAACGGAAAAAAAATCTAGTTCTTTAATATTCTTGTTTATTCAACACGGAAACTTCATATTTTGAACAACAAAAAAGAATACTATTGATTTGTATAATATGTATTTTTTTAATACAAAAATAGAGAAATTGTATATTAACAATTATATTCAAACCGTTGGTCAGAAAAATCGAATGAAACAATTTATACAATAATATGTTTTACAAATATAAACTATTTGTCTTTGTATATATCTACAAATTCTATATGTATATACTTATATGAATATAGTATTTCAATATACAAATATATATATATATATATATATATATATATATATATATATTTATATATATATACCTCAAACAATTTTGTATATAACTACCAAAATATACAAATCGCTATATACAATTTGTTTTTGTATATATCGCTATATACAAACTTATTTTATACCACTAGAGAGTAGTTCTCTAACGATAATTTATATTGTACTTAAGTTTACCAAAATATGCATATACCTCAAACAATTTTGTATATGACTACCATAATATACAAATTGGTACATACAAAATTATTTTATACAATTGCTTGATGTTCTTCAGATTTGCCCTGATTTGATGAACCAGACACAACCTCGTCAGATACAATTGGGTCAATTTTTTTCTTGGATCTCAACTCTTCAATAGATCTTTCCCCTAGAACTTGTTTAGATTGATCCTTAACCACTAGACGACGAAAAGAGACCGATTAGTGCACTCATCACCGGCGGCGACACATGAGTAATAAACCCCATCACATAATTCTCTTTCGAAAGAATCTATGGACAAGAACAACAACAGTGACAAAAGTAGAAACAACGACGGCAACAGTCGAAATAACAACTCCGGTAGAATCGCATTGTCCAAATGAAAGCCCACATAGTATACAAAAGAAAAAAAACAAAAAGATTGAGAAACGATTTAGGTGGTTACATGTAAGATTGAAAAATCGATTATGAGGGAAGATGGAGAATTTCATATTTCAAAAAAGAAGTGTAAGAGTGATTTTAGGAGTGAAAAGGGGAATGGGAAGAAGAGAGATGAAATTTAGTTCGTATACAAATGCAAATAAAGGTTCTTTTGGTTGGGTATACAAAGAAATGTGGGTCCTATAATTAATGGGAAAAAAATAAAAACTATAACCAATCATAGTAAATAAATTGAAGTATACCCTTTTAAACTTGTAACATAGTGGTGTTTGCCAACTCATGTAATTTTCCCTTTTTAGAAAGATTAAGTACAAAGAAATTACCTCTTAAAGAGGTTTTTTTTTTAGTATTATATCAACCAAGAGAAAGTATTTTTACTTTGAACAAAGAGAAACATTGTTTTCTACATGAGCAATGAGTTGCAAAGATATATCAAAGCAGATAACTCTTTTAAAAGGTTAGCTTGAGAAATTATTTCAACCTAGAGAAAGGGAAATGTTTTTATACATTTGAGCGAGAGTATATATTAAGCACCAATATGAGCAAGAGTTCAAACAACTCAGAACCTCCATAAACCATGTCTTGCCAACATGGGTACAAGATCAAACTTTTTTAGATGAATCCTTAGTGGCTTTGGCAGAGCTAAGTGGATCCACTTAGTTGAGGTGTCATATATCCCATATAGGAAAGTTTTGGACAAGACGTTGTATCAATGCGTAGCTCATAGTGATGATTGTCGATTAAAGAATCTCCCAATATAGTTAAAGTGTATATTTATATATCATTTATTATGTTCAGTTTCAGAGATGAGTAAGTATTTTTGTAAATCTCAAACATTTCATTTCTTTAATTCATTACATTAGTTGAGTTTGTGAAATATCTATTGCAGTCCTTTCATACCGTTATTTCTCTTCAGTTATACTACATACTCATACATTCAAATGTACTGATGTCATTTGACCTGTATTCTTTTATGATGCAGATACAAGTGTTTAGGATCATGAACATGTGCTTCGTTGAGATCACTCTACTCTTCAGTTAGCTTTTAGTGAACCTCCTTGTATACTGGAGGACTTCACGTTTACTTTTAATTTAGTTATTTTGAGGCGTCGTGGGTCTTGTTTCGAAAGCTATGTTAAACATTAGAGACTTCATAGATAGATAAAGTTGAGGAGTCTTTCAGTATTTACTTTTCCTTGAGATATTTTTGCAAATTGTTATACTTATGTTGTTAAGTATTTTACAGACAGATGAGTTGAATATTTTCTTTGAGTTTAAATTTTCAAAATTCGACTTTAAGTCTATTATTGCTTGAGTGAGTTTTGTCTAAGTATTCATCCAAGTTAAAGGTTTGCTTGTGGATCAAAAATGGTTGTCGAGTATCGGCCACATCCAGAATGTAGGTTCAGAGCGTGACAAAGTTGGTATCTGAGCACTGAGTCAAAAGTTTCCTAGGGAGGATCTGAAGTCGTGTCAGTAGGATCTTACTTATAGTTTTGAGGTCCCCACTTATATAAATGAGCGACTACACACATTTAAGAAAAGTTTTCCTTCTTTCATACTCTAAATCATGCAATAAAACTATGTCATAAGAAACTTATTCGAACTCGTGTGTTTCTCGAATCCATTCGACTACCCGTGATACTAAAGGTAGTTGAAACCCGGATCCCAAATCCTTATCGATGAGTTACTCTCAACAAAAGTCTCTAGAAAGTCATGAGACTATAGAGGGGCTTGAGAGAAACCTGTGGGTGAGCTTATGTTGAGAAAAAAGAATGCACTCTTATTCATATGAATTGTGCGTACAAGATAAAAGCGGGCTGTACTCCGAGCCTCTCTTCTCTAAATCTTGTTTCGATTGAGATCATTATGACGAAGTGTGTTTTAAAGCTTGGACAGTATTTTCACCTAAAAAGATAGTATGAGTTATAAATGTTATAAATCGTAGTAGTAAAAGTGCACAGAGTTAAAAGAATGCATGTAGAGGTATAATAATCTAAGAAAGGAAGATCGTGATATGAGGCAAATTTGTTGTTGCAGGCATGCACCGAATAAGCTATTACTGAGGAGTTTTCCCTTATGGGTATACTAAGAAGTGATGAGTTTGTATAAATTTCATGATAGAAGGTAGAGTAAAGTTACAAGTCAGGATGAGTTAGAGTATACTTTAACCAGAAGGAAGTTTATGATGATGTAACATTGTGCTAGTTAAGACCAAGTATATGCATTGAATAAAATAGCAAGTCATCAAGTGATAGATCTAAGTTAGGCTTATGATTTTTAAGGGAGAGCCTCATGATATTTAGATGGTTGGAACTAATTAGGAAATGATGTATAGTGAACTAATTAGGAAATGATGATTTTTTAAGGGAGAGACCCATGATATTCACGAACTACGCTCATTTGATTCTCACTTTGTTGAGATACTTAAGCAACTCTCTTCGAATTTGGTTATCCTTGTTATTAAAAAAAGGTTGTTTTCCTTTTTTATTTCAGAAGCTAAAACATTGGATTTTTGAGTAACAAACATGTACTTATAAGGGAAACATTGTTGGAAAACTATCTTAACCTGTTATCGATGTTTGATGTGAATGGAAGCACGCATTTCGCAAAATTGTCCTTTTACATCATGATCGCAATCAGTCATACATTATTAGAATATTGAAATGAGATCCTCTATTTGATCCTGAAGAAGAAACTATACTTTGACAATTGTATGTATATCTTTTCTGATATTACCACCAAATTTCTTTGGAAGAGAGACTATTTTGACAGCAGCTATGTGTAAGCCGCTTCATGTAGACATGGAAACAAGGAATCAAACAAGACTTAGAATTTCCCTAGATGAAATTCATCTTCATCTCGTGTTTCTGTTGTTTGAAGTTTTTTTATTTTGATTATATTGTTGTTATTCGCTTTCTGATCATTTCCTTAATGGTCATACCGAGTTGTCGTTTTAGCATTTGAATGTAGCTAAGTGTTACTCCTCTTGCTGATAAAATATGTTGTTGCGTTATTGATCTAGTTTAAGTTATGTTTCGAGCAAATCTTCCCCAAGTTTTGTCTTAGTTTACTGTTATAATATTATGTCAGCCTTAGAATATATGTGGTTGAGTAGAATGCTCCAATACTTTCCAATTGTATTTAATCATATTATTGCTTGATTTTTGTAAATCTCAAGCAATATTTGCTTATTCTCCTTGAAGATCAAGTTTGTATGAATCAAATAGATCGATGATTATTATAAAGCCCCACCGCTCGAAAATGGTTTTATTTGTTCTTACAAGCTGATAAATATTTAAATTGACATGTTGATTTTCTACTTTGGATTGCCGTTTGTTATCTCATGATATTGTTGTTATTTGTTTGCTTCCTTATTAACTTATGATTGATAATGCGTGTATGGTTTATGTCTACTAATTATATGAGTTAATACTATGTGTATGTCTTATTAATTGTCAAATGTTTTCTTATCATATACTAATTTGTATGCATGTCTTTGCTTTGTTGTAAAATGCCGTGAGAGTCTAGTTGGACTCAAAATCTCCTTATTTGCATGCCAAGGGGCCATGGAGTCTCTAAACTCTCCCCTCGGTTAGATTCTTTAGTCAATTGAAGTGGAATGGAAGCAAATATACAAATTTGAAGGCTGATATACAGGTCTTGGAAGCAAAACAAAATGCAGAAAATCAAGTAGATACATGTTGTATACATTGAAAAACATGCAGTATACACCAATATATTGTAACTGTATACAGCAGATACATGGACAAAAATGGACCAGACCCAAAACAAAGTGCAGCAACAGTTTTAAAAGATTGAAATACTTAGATTATGACATATTGAAGAAAATTGGGTCTGCCAGACCAACAACTTGAAATTTGGGCCGGAAGAGGCCAACATTTTTAAAGATTGAACAGGGTATTTGTAAAATTATCTTGGGGTAACACAGGAAGTCTAAAAGGGAATCATTGGGTTGCTTGGGAGGAAATATGTTACCCTAAAAAAAAGAGGAATTGAATTTAAATCACTGCATGATATTTCTAGTGTTCTTTTTGCAAAGCTATGGTGGAATTTAAGAACTTTGACTACCTCACTTTGGAGTAGATACATGGAAAATAAATGTTGCAAAAAACTTCATCCTACAATTGTCAGCGACTCATGTTTGGACAAAAATGGTTGCAACAAGGGAAGAAGTAGAATATGATATATGGTGGCAGCATAAGTTGAAATTCAAGCTTCTGGTTTGACAATTTAACAAAGCAACGAGGTCTATATTTCATAGAAAGGAGATGGCATTAGTAAAGAAAATTGAAGTGAATAAATTTGTGATAAACGGGGAATGAAATGTTAATAAGTTCATGGAATGTGTATCACCTTAAATGACTGCACATATTATCGATATCAAATATGGATCGAAGTGGAGGATATTTTACAAGGTGTGGTGGATGGAAAATTCAAAAGGGACCTTTACTATGAAGTCAACATATCATACTATGAGAAGGTGTAGAGCTGATTTGGAGTGGATGAACTATTTGAGGATAAAAGGTCTTCCTTTTAAAATTGCTTTGTTTCTCCAGAGGGTTTGGAGGAAAAGAATAGTCACTAATTACAATCTTAAAATAATGACGATGAAAATAGTCTCCAAATACTATTTTTGTGTAAAAGGAGACAATGAGACATTTTTTCTAATAGCCTCCATAGCCCAAAAGCTATTGAGGTAGTTTGCTTCATGTACAGGGTTGATATTGAAGGGTTGCATTTACAGATGATTATGAAATGGTGGGAACTAAAAAAAAATACAAATATTTAACATATTTTAGTGGTGATCCCTGCTATTATTATGCGGGAGCTATAGAAGAGGAGGAACACAAGAAGGCATAGAAAGGAATCTTCGTATCATAAGATGTACTATCAATGTGAATTGACTGTTCACGATCTTATTAAAGTAAAGTTCCATCAGATGAGAAACATTTCACATCACTAGAAAGGTTTGTTTGACATGCTTAAGGGATACAAACCTATTCTCCATTGCTTGTTAGTAAGATGGGATCGTCTTGAAACAGAGTAGGTTAAGCGAAACACAGATGGTGTCAGTAAAGGAAATCTAAGGTTAAGTTCTTATGATTTTTATGTAAGAGACAACAAGGGTGATTTGATATATGCAGAATCACAAAATATTGGAATAACTACCAACATGGAGGCATAAACTATGGCAATCTGGAAGGCTTTGAAATATTGTTTTAGTCATGACATTTCTAATATTAAGTTGGAGGTTGATTCTTTAAATTTAAAACTTATTATAAGAGGGGAACGGAAAATCCCATAGGAAGCAACTAAATGTACAAATACAACATAGTTTAGAGAAGCAAATCAACTAGCTGATTATATTTCTAACACAACTATCAATCGAAAAGGTCAACAACAGTTTAATAACTTCAGTCAACTAGCAAGCATGAAAGATAAATACATAAAACCCACATAGTCTCACAACTATTACATATACAAAGCAGTTTGTAGCTATTTAGAAGGCAAATTAGTTGTGAGAGTATTATTAGCCTAGGCTATGTCACTAGACAAAGATGGACACCGGCAAAAAGTGAAGGTTGTGGAACCAAATCTGCAAAAAATACACACAACTTAAGATAACATAATCTCTAAAAAAAATTACCATTTAAATTAGTTACAAAATCATCTCTTTTTTTCCTTTTCTCTCTCATCACCTCCGGAGACATCCTTCTCATTTTCCATACCCCACTCTTAACTCCCCCAAAATCACGCCTACAATTTCCCAATGTATCATTCCTTTCTTCTAATTCAACAATTTTGAATTAAAAATGATATATTCTAGGTGTTTTGGTGATCCTCACAAATGCGGGGACCTGGTCCCTAGTAGAGTGCTCTCGTCCAGATACAAATAGGGTATAACAGTAAAAGTTGGCATGTCAACTGGTAGGTGAAAAGTGTTGTATCCTACACCAATAAGAAGAGCGGATGAGATTTTATGTTTCAGTATCTCACAAATGCAGGGACCTGGTCCCAGCTGTAAAGCTGTCATGTCAGTGGTTGGTAAGGCGTCAGCGTACTACACCAATCAGAATGGAGGAAGGTGTTTGTCCAACGGTCAATAACTCTTTATGGTTGAATTAGTCAACATGAAAAACAACAAATAAATTCATTCATCCAAAGAAGGAAGTCAACCAGCAAGACTTTTCAAGAACTCACAAAGACTTTTGCAAGGGACCTGGTCCCTGCAAGACTGCGATATGAAAAGGTGACAAGACAGCTGTCAGAAAAGTTGCCACCTCTGATGCAGTAGGTGCACAATTTTCCAACAGCAAGCCTTCAGCCAATGGGATGGTCTCAACGAATTTGTGGTGATTTATATTATGTCTTTCCAACAAACACAATTCAATATTTGGCAAACTAAAACTCAAAAAGATTAAAAGAGTAGGCCATCTTCAAGGAAGAATTCAAGCACAAGAATACATACAGCAAGGACATGATCAAGAGAAGAAGTGCTTTCCGTACCTGTTGTTGTTCTTGAATATTTGTATTGAGCTTAACTTTTAGGATTCGTTTCATTGTTTGTTAGAAACGTTTCAAACCTGGTTTGAGTCTTGTAAGAACATAGTTAGGAGCAACTTTGTGTCTTACTGTAGAAGTCTATATTAAATAGTTGGGTTAGTATAGTGGGCGGTGTGGTATCCGCTTAATTGAAGTTTAACTTATCTAGGGTGATAGCTTAGTGGGCAATGTTGTATCTGCTCTGGCTCGTCTAAGTGATAAGGTGTATTACTTAGCATAGAGATTAGTAGGCTAGTCTCTTGGTGTAAAACTGGTTTTACTTTAGCTTGTGAGAAGATTAGTTAAACGCAGTTCTAAAAGTCCTGTTGAGACAGGTTGTGGTATTCTTCCCTTGAGCAAGGAGTTTTCCTTTTAAAGTTGCTTGTTCAATTTTTACTTTCAGCACTTATTTTACTGTTCATTATTGTAACTGTGCTGAGGACCTAGTCCCATTAAAACAAGTGGACGCAACTTTAAGTTACTCTTCTTGCTAAGTCAAGGAACGTGGTCCTTGACTGATTCGTGGGTGCATACATTCCAACAACAACTGTGTTATTCTAGAACTTATTGCTACTATAATCCTAAAATATATACTACAATCCACAAGATATTCTAATTGATCTCCAATAATTAGAAAGAAATCTACCCATTAACTACTTTTCCTAACTCATGCTAACACTCCCCCTCAAGATGGGACATATATATATATCATGTATGCCCGTCTTGACAAGTGAGTTATTAAAAGCTTTTTTGGATACAACTTTAGTTAGAACATCAGCCAACTGCTCTAAGGTTTTCACATATGGAACTTCAGTTGTCTTATCCTCAAACTTCTCATAGATGAAATTACGATCAATCTCCACATGCTTAGTACGATCGTGTTGAATTGGGTTTTCTACAATTTTAATAGCGTATTGGTTGTCACAAAATAATGTCATATGTTGGTCGAGTGAAAAAACGAACTCTCCCATAAGTCGTTTCAAACATTGTAATTCTTGGATACCTTTAACTGTTGCTTTGTATTCAGCTTTTGCACTAGATAATGAGACAACCTTTTGTTTTTACTTTTCCAATTAACCAGGTTACCTCCAACAAAAGTGAAATACCCTGTTGTTTAGCGTCGTCGTTCTCCTTTGGCACCCCAATCTGAATCATAATACCCATAATTTTTGTATGGTGATTCTAGAGAACATGAGGCTTCTTCCTGGTGCTGACTTCAAGTATTGTAAGACTTTAATGACTGCATTCATATGAACTTCACTTAGATTATGAATAAAGCGACTTACTACACTAACCACAAAATCTATATTTGGTCGGGTATGTGATAAGTATATCAAGCGTCCCACTAATCTTTGATATCTCTCTTTGTTAGTAGGAACTTGATTAGGAAGTTCCTTCAAGGTATGATTTTTTTCAATCGGTGTATCAATAGGTTGACAACCTAACATACCAGTCACCTTTAATAAATCAAGAAAATATTTACGTTGAGACAAATATATTCCTTATATGGACCTAATAACTTCAATACCCAAGAATCATTTTAATCCTCCTAGACCTGTCATATCAAATTCAGAAGACAAGTGACTCTTCAATTTAGTCATCTCATCAACATCATCACCAGTAACAATCATGTCATCAACATAAATGATAAGAACAATAATTTTACCATTTAGTCTCTTAAAAAATAAGAAATGATCTACGTTGATCTGAGTGTAACCATATTTCTTCATTGTTAGTCGGAACCTTCCAAACCAAGCCCTAGGTGATTGTTTCTGACTATACAATGTCTTTTTTATCTTGCACACTAAATATGTATTTCCATAGGTAAGGTAACCAGGGGGTATGCTCATATATATTTCTTCAGATAATTCTCCATGCAGAAAAGCATTCTTCACATCATATTGTTGTAGTTATTGATAATAGAACACGAAAAGTACTTAGCTTTGCCACAGGCGCAAAAGTCTCATGATAATCAACACCATAGGTTTGTGTAAAGCCACGAGCAAACATTCTTTCTTTGAATTGATCAACTGAACCATCTGGTTTGTGTTTCACTGAAAAAATCCATATGCATCCAACTGGTTTCTTCCCTTTTGGTAACTACACAATATCCCATGTATAGTTTTTCTCTAGTGTTCACATTTCCTCATTCATGGATTCTGACCATTTAGGATCATCCAATGCTTCTTCAAATATTGTAAGGATAATAACTGATCACATCTGATTCACAAAGCTTTGGATATAGCTTGGTAAGTGTCCACTGAAAACATAATGAGCAATAGGATATTTGACTTTCTTTGGATTATCAAGGGAGTATCTTGCTGGTGATTTTCCTCGATTGATCCGAGAAGGTAACTGATACCAATTCATGTTATCATCACTAGAAACAACTAATGTAGTGTCATTGGTTAAATTATTAGTACTAGTCTCCTCATAAGTAACACATACCTCAGGAACATCATTAGAAGGAACATTATTGGTGGGTACTAAAGGTATTGGAGAGGGGGATTCTTCACTTTCTTGTTGCACTGTTTGATAAGAATGTTGGGTTTTAAATGTGTGAATGGAAAATGAAGAGTTGCGACTTTTATGAATAGTTGTGACTTTTATGAAAGGTTGCGACTTTAATGAAAAGTTGTGACTTTTATGAAAAGTTGCGACTTTTATGGAAAGTTGTGACTTTTATGGAAAGTTGTGACTTTTATGAAAGGTGACGACCTTTCCGAAAGATCGTGACTTTTCCAAAGGTTGTGACCTTTTCGGTAAGGCACAATAAGAACCTTTTCGCACTACCCTTTTTTTTCTATAAATTGAGAGATTTCCTCTCATTTTTATAATAGTTTTTCTTGACTTCTTCTACTACTTCTAAATCTAGTATTCTAAGTATACTTTACTGCCATTGAGTGGCTCGCTGACACCAGCGTTTTGGGTATCAATACACTGGTGATTGAGATCATTCTATCCTGGGAGGACATATTCTAAATCAAACCTCGGATACTAGAGGGGAATAATTTCCTTAAGGAGACACTGTGCATTTAGTGGACTTGATCTTCTTTCTGTTTTTCAAAATTTTGGTATGTGTTACAGATTTTAAATTTGTGAATTAATTTATGTTCTTCTGTTCTTCACTGGTTCATTAAACTTTGGTAACTTCGTGTTTATGCAAAGTTTGTTGGAATCAGTAAGATTCTTTAAACACAGATTGACAACAATTCTTCTTTAAGAAAAATATTTCGTATATTTTTTCGAATCTGTTTCTGATCTAGTTTCTCTACTACTTTTAATTTTATAGTTGTGAAAATATTCTTAAATTTTGTTGTGTATTATTAAGTTCTTCAAAGTTTTGTTCTAAGTATCATAGGAATATATAATGAACAACAATCTTAAGAAAATTATTATACTGTTAGTATTTTTTGTATTCTACTGATTGAGAGAATCTGATCATGGAAGTAGAAGATAAATGCATTACTTCTCCATAATTCATTGCTTTGTTTAGAAAGGTCGAAGTGAGAATGTAACTGAAAAAGTTTTTTTTTGGTATTCCAATTAAAGATGTAACCTTCTTATTATTCATGTAAGGAGGAAAATAGTTTCTAAAGGTTAACAATTTTGATATTTATCATGTATGCCTTTGAAAAAAGTTCTGCAAATCGTATGGTTTTCGAATGAATTTTCCTTGGCAAATAGTGTTGCCTTTAAAATTCACTAGTTTGCATAGTGAGACATGCATATTTTTGTTTGATAAAATAGTATGTCAAAATGTTATATTTGGAAGACTATTTGAAATGGAAAAAAAAAACATTTCTATGCGATAATCTAAGAATATGTTTTATTCTGTTTGGAATTTAAAAAAAAAAACTTTTGTAGGTTTGTACTTCCTGTCAATTTGATTGTGTCTGATTGTTGTAGACTAAAAAACTTTTGTAGTTTTCTACTCTGAATAAATTGGACTTTGCAATTTCTTTGAAGAATATGAAAACTTCACATGATAAGTCAGTGTTGTACTTTTTATGTTCTATAAACTTCATTGTTAAATAGAAAAAAATGCACAAAATTTTGTCTTTATTATCAGTATTCTAAATACTAAGTGGTATGTCTATTTGTGATAGACGAGAAAGACCAACGACTTAGAGTTGGTGTGTTTGTGCCTCTATGGAATGAACTTTGACACTATGTAAAGATTGTCAAAGAGAATTGAATTCTCTATAATTCTTTCTTAGAATAATATTTTCAAAAGAGATTTCATACTACCAATGACATTTTGAGATTCTGGAAAAATATGTGAAAAAATTTATTTTCAAATACTTGAAAAATATTTTTGAGATCACATTTAAAATATGGGGGTTCTTTGCTTATGATTAGACTTGGTGTCTAATTTAACTTTGGAGCAAAAGATATGAAATTCAAGGATACTTTTGTATTATGTTAGACCACAAAATTCATGGAGTATATTTGGTATTGTGGTTGTTGAGTTTTTCTATTACTAGTATATAGTGTGACTAGTATGAAAAAGCCAAATTGTATATATACTTGTTCAAAATAATCGTGTTCTTTTATGAAAAAAATGTCACTTAAAATATTGTGATTTTTCATGAAAGATATGTCTATAATAATAAAAGTATTTGCATAGAAATGAATATTGGTGAATAGTCATTTGTTATGTTTTTGTAAAAGTAACATTTGGACTATATTGCCTTTATTTAACCCGATGATACTTTGTTCATGGGTAGTTCTATAACAATCAAATTGAAAGTTATGGAAAGGTCCTTCTGAAAAGGACATTTGACAAGGTGATGACTTTAAACAATGTTTGTATCACACACAATTGTAAGAAATAGAAACAAAATATTAGTGAGGAAAAAGCTACATCGCAAAGAGCTTTTCGAACTGAATGTTTTTATTTGTTCTTACTTGCTTGAGTCAATGTTTGTGACATGAACACTTGGGGCATGTCAATTACAAAACCTTGTAAGGAAACTGATCAACTTAGAAGTTTTGTCTAACTTTGAGTGCAACAAATAAAAATGTCAAGTTTATGTGGAATCTAAGTATGCTGAGCATTCTTATAAATCTGTTCAAAGGAATTTTAAACCCTTAAAATTAATTCACACTGACATTTGTGATATGAAGTCAATACCATCTCGTAGTGGGAAAAAGTATCGCGTTACTTTAATTGACAATTGCATTAAAAAAAACTGTCTATTTGCTTAATGGTAACAATGAAGCAATAGAAATATCTAGACAATATAATATCAAAGTTGAAAATCAGTTGGGAAAAAAATAAGAAGTGATAAGAATGGAGAGTATGAATCTCCTTGTGCAGAAATATGTTTGGAAAGTGGATTTACCAATCAAACTACTGCCCTATTCACATCAATCTAAAGAAAAAAAATCGAACGTAAGAAATGATGGATGCATTTGTAGAAGTTCGGGTTTACCACAAAACTTGTGTGGAGGAACTATCCTTACTGCAAAAGGGAACAAAAAAAATTGTCTTTTCATAAAGAAAGCAATTTTGTTTGTTCAGGACACAATTTATTCCATATGAGAAACAGAAAGGAAGGAAATACAACTTAAAATATTTCAAAGTGTGGGGGTGTCTAGCCAAAGTCCAAGTTCCTATTCCTAAAAGGATTGAAATAGAACCTAAGATTGTGGACTGTAAAATTAGACTTGAGTAGTCTAGTGAAAGGTCTAAACGACCTTGGAAAGAACAAAAGGAGAATGTACTTAATAAAGAGATTCAGAGGTGTAGTAAATGTCAAGGGACATATACTTCCTTCGAATGATTTTGTAATATTTCTTATGTCTTATGTAGACTCATCCTTTTGAACAAATGGTATCAATAGTGAGATTGATGTAACCTTGAGCAATCCTATTGGAAGTTGGTTGATCTTCCTCCAGAAAATAAACTTTTGGGTTCAAAGTGAATCTTCAAAAGGAAAATGAAAGTCGATAGAACTGTTGACAAATATACAACAAAACTTTGTGTTAAAGACTTTAGGGGGAAAAAACAAGGTTTTGATCTTATTGATAATATACTCTATCAGTAACTAGAATTATATCCATTCGGATGCTAATATTATTAGTTGTGATATATGACCTCCAAATTCATCAAATGAATGTGAAATATTTCTCTTAAACGGAAAATTGGAGGAAGAAAAATAACCCGAGGGTTTTATGGTTCCTGGTAAATAAAAGAAAGTGTGCGAACTTGTTAAGTCACATTACGGACTAAAACAAGCACACAAACAATGACATAAGAAATTTGACCAAACCATGTTGGCAAATGGATTTAAGAATGATGGAACTGATAAATGTGTTCACATTAAAATCACAAGGTCATTGTTTTTCTGCATATTGGTGATATGTTGATCATCAATAGAGACACTAATGACATAAATGCTACTAAACATATGCTAGAAAGCAAGTCTGGAATGAAAAATTTGGGAGCTGCTGATGCGATCTTAGGTATAAGAATCCTTAGAACTCCATAATGTTTAGCATTTTCACGGTCTCATTTCATTGAAAAAGTACTTGACTAGTTCAAATATTTGGATGTCAATATTGTCAAGTCTCCAATAAATATGAGTTTTGCATTTCAAAAGAGTGAAAGGGAAAGTGACTCACAATTGGATTGTGCTAGAGTATTGGAAAGTGTGATGTATATCATGAAGTGTGCGCGATCAGGTATAGCATTTGCTATTAATAAACTGAGTCGGTTCACAAGTAATCCCAATCAAACTCATTAGATGACAATAAATAGTCGAGTATTTAAAAAAATACTTTAAACTATGCCTTGCATTATAACAATATCCAACAGTATTGAAAGGATATAGTGATGCAAATTTGATCACCGGACAAATGAAGTAAAATCCACGAGTGGATATATACTTACTCTTAGTAGAGGAGCAGTCTGTTGGAAATATTCAAAAGAGACATATATCGCTAGCTCTATAATAATCTTTGAGCTAGGTGCTCAAGATAAGGTCGGTGAATAAGTTGAAAGACTCCGAAATTTCTTGATAGATATTCTTTTTTGGCCCAAACCATTGGCATTAGTATGCGTACACTTTGACAGTCAAGATGTAATAGGTAGAGCATGGAGTGTGATGTATAACGGAAAGTCTCATCATATAGGACATAAACATGATACCGTTAGAAAACTACTCTCTAGTGGAATTATCATAATTGACTATGTAAAGTCAAAGGATAATGTATCGGATCCACTTATAAAAAGGCCTAACTAGAGAGAAAGTTTAAAGATTATCTAAGGGAATGGATTTATGTCTTAGGACAAGTCATCATGGCGATAACTCTATCTAGCAGACTGGAGATCCCAAGAGCTAGATTCAAGGAGAAAAACAAAATTGTGACTGACGGTTCGACATTGTCAACAAACTCAATCCATTCTCATGATGAAGACAATGCTCAGGGACAAGGATACAACATTAAGGCTTGTTAATGAGTTAATAAAGCTTAATGGTTTTAATGATTTACTAAGTTTGACAGAGTTGACCAAATAGTGTATCTACGCGATAACACGGTTAGAAATCACCTATGTGAGTGTGAAGTGTAAGCCGTTTCAAAGAGGATGATTGTCAAAAGCTCATCTCTCTATACACTCATGAAACCAGGAGGTGTTCATGGCTGAAACGAACACAACCGTAAGAATCATAAACGGTAAAGGGTTAATTGTGTGACATATGGTTGTCTAGGTATACACCAAAGCTCGATGGTTCAAAGATATCGTATCTACCGATTGACCGAGTATATTCGACATATGTTCACTACGGAAAGTCCAAGGGGAAACCTACTTACCCAGATGCAATTAATTCTTGCTTGTAAAGTACACACACTTGTCTGTTCTTTGTCTTGGAGTCATTCCTCATTCATGCGGGGGATTGTTGGGTTTTAAATGTGTGAATGGAAAATGAAGAGTTACAACTTTTATGAATAGTTCTGACTTTTATGAAAGGTTGCGACTTTAATGAAAAGTTGTGAATTTTATGAAAAGTTGTGACTTTTATGAAAAGTTGCGACTTTTATGAAAAGTTGTGACTTTTATGGAAAGTTGTGACTTTTATGAAAGATGACGACCTTTTCGAAAGATTGTGACTTTTCCAAAGGTTGTGACCTTTCCGGTAAGGCAGAATAAGAACCTTTACGCACTACCCTTTGTTTTCTATAAATTGAGAGATTTCCTCTCATTTTAATAATAGTTTTTCTAGACTTCTTCTACTACTTCTAGATCTAGTATTCTAGGTGTACTTTACTGCCGTTGAGTGGCTCGCTGACACCCGCGTTTTGGGTATCAATACACTGGTGATTGAGATCATTCTATCCTTGGAGGACATATTCCAAATCAAACCTCGGATACTAGAGGGGAATAATTTCCTTAAGGAGACATTGTGCATTTAGTAGGCTTGTTCTTCTTTCTGTTTTTTCGAAATTCTGGTATGTGTTAGAGATTTTAGATTTGTGAATTAATTTATGTTCTTCTGTTCTTCATAGGTTCATTAAACTTTGATAACTTCGTGTTTCTGCAAAGTTTGTTCGAATCAATAAGACTCTTTAAACACATATTGACAACAATTCTTCTTTAAGAAAAATATTTCGTATATTTTTTCTAATCTATTTCTGATCTAGTTTCTCTACTACTTTTAATTTTATAGTTTTGAAAATATTCTTAAACTTTGTTGTGTATTATTCAGTTCTTCAAAGTTTTGTTCTAAGTATCTTAGGAATATAAAATGAACAACAAAGAATGCCTTGATCTGGAGTTGTTGAGCTAAGCCATGTATTAACTGATGTGTACCACAATTATCAGGAAGTAACACCATCTTGTTTCGCTCTTCAACCTTATTCTCCCGCTGAAGAGAAAAATTGGATAACTTCGGAGAGAAATACATCTCGGTCTTAGAAAAAGTAACATCTATAGTAACGTACAATCTTTTGGTAGGAGGATGATAACATTTGTAGACCTTTTTATGAGGAAAATACCCAAAAAAAGCCACAATGTAATGCACATGGATCAAGCTTCATACGTTTGTGTTTAGGGAGGTGAACAAAAACAACACAACCAAAAATTCGAGGTTCCAATTTTAAGGTAGATGAGAGATTAACAAAACTGGAGAAGTGATTTAAGGAAAATGGAGAACACTACTTGGTACACGATATATTAAATAAACATCATACAAAATAGCATCTTTCAAAGATGAATGTTGCATATGAGAACTAATCAAGCATGCATGCGTAACTTCTAATATATGGCTATTTTTCCTCTCTACTACGATATATTTTGCTGATGTGTAAAAGCGCATGTAGTTTCCTGAATGATGCCATGATTTTGGAGATACAACTGCAACACTATAATTAACATATTCTCCACCATTATCTGAGCTAAGAACTTTTATTTTGGCCGAAGTTGAGTTTGAATCATCTTATGAAATGAGCGGAAGCATTCAAAAACATCACTTTTATTCTTTAGTAGATAAATGAATGTCATACGACTAAAATCATCAACAAAGATTACAAATAAAAGATAGCCAAGTGAACTTGAAACTGGAGAGGGACCCCACACATTACGATGACTTTTAGCTAATACACATACATCACAAGGAAAATTAGAGAAATCGCACTTTGAGAACAAAGTTGGGAATAAGTGTTTAATGTAGCCAAAAGAAGCATGACAAAATCTTTGATGCCACATCCATATTTGGTGTTCTTTAGTAGAAAAGAAACTTTGACTAGTTAGAATAGTACCACGACATACATTATCCACATAATAGAGCCCCCCTCTCTTAGTACCACGGCCAATAATCTCTTTGTTGTTGAGGTCATGAAAGATACAAAATGAGGATACATTAATACTAGACAATTTAATTGTTGAGTTACTTGAGACACGGATAAAAGATTATTAGACAGTGAAGGAACAAATAATGTATGCTCTAACAACAAGGAGGAAGTCAAGACAACATTTCCAGCACTAGTAACGGAGGATGATACACCATTTCCATTGGACACATTTGAACGATGTGGTTTAGTAGTAGCTTGTAGCAGCGACTGATCAAAGGTAATACATCAGTAGCTCCAGAGTCAATAACCCATCCAGTGTCTTTTTATCAGAATCCATTTTAATCACAGTTGATCCAATATTACCTGATGAGAGTCTAGGTATTGCTAAATCAGAATCACCAATTTCAGTTGCAATCAAAGTCGTTTGATCAGTTGGAAGTGATGTGCTAGTTGAAATCATAGCAACAACTTTCCCATCATTTTTATCACCAACCTTTTGATTTCTCTGTTCCCTACTTATTTCATTTAAACAATCCCACCAATTTGGATATCCATGTAACTTAAAACAATTCTCAACTGTGTGTTTTGGAATACCGCAGTGAGTACAACCCTTTTCACCATTGCTATGAGCTTTTGAATGGTAATCTCGATTCTGGACAAAAGAAACCTTGGCTGCCATAGCCATGCTGGAATTTGTATTTTTATTTAGCATTGCGTTCCTCTGTCGTTCTTCACTTCGAACCATAGAAAAAGCAGATTCTCGATTGGGAAAAGGGTTTGCGCAAAGAATATCACTACAGACACGATCATAAATATCACCGAGCAGTAAGGAAGATTTACAAACGCTCTTCTTCAATTTTCTTCGGTCGATCCTGGACAACATCATGTTGTGTGAAAGCGATGGTCTTACGATTATCCAATTCCTGCCATATTTTGCGCAAATCTGCAAAGTATGTAGAAAATGCTTTCCCCTCTTATTTCATTCACATCACTTGACAAGACAGATCGTAAATAACTTATCTATCAGCCCCTTCATAATATGTTTGAGACACGGTATCCCAAATACTCTTGGCCGTCAAAAGACATACAAATAGGCTCATAATGTTGGGTTTCATGGCACCGACGAGTCAACTTTTAACAATAGAATTATCTATACTCTACTTTTCGTAAGTGGTATCAATAGCGAGAGACTCTTTAGTTGTTCCTGATAGGTATCCCATTTTTCACGACTTGCAACAAACATCTCAACAACTTGAGACCATAGAGAATAATTCTTTCTATTGAGTTTTACACCAAAAGGAATGGATATAGGTTCTATGATGGTGTTTGTATTTTTAGAGGATTCAACCATGATAGAATTATAAACTTAGGATAAAAAAAAGAAAATTTTTCTCTGATACCAACTCAAAATGGGTGAAAAAGATATTTTCATTATATTTCAACTATACATTATATAGAATTACAAAAATATGAGAAGATATTTACAATCTCAAAGAATATGCTACTATAATTCCAAAAGATATACTACACAATCGACAAGATATTAATTCTAATTGATCTCCAATAATTAGAAACAAATCTACCCATTAACTCCTTTTCCTAACTCATGCTAACACTAATCATCAGTTTCAAATTTTTTTTAAAAACAAAAGTAGAAGAATTTCTTCATCATCTATTGTGTTTTCAATATATCAAAAATTTGAATTAAAATAGTTTCAATTTACTGATGTAATGTATCCACAAGTAATCAACATATTGTTTCTCGTGAGTTTGATTCGGATACGAATGATTTTGCTGAAAATATATCCATACACCGCAATAATCCTTTAATGATCAAGAAGTTGCAGACTAAAATTATGAAAGGAAGCTAATTCTAAATTGAAGTCACCGGTTGCAAAAGCTTTATAAGGGGGGGGGGGTTGAGGGTGTTACTACAAGACCTTCTCTACCTAAATTTAATTTTTTTAATGAATCTTCTCGCTATTATGTATTTACTTATGTAGAATTTACTTATGTATGGTGTTTATGTTTTAACTATCATATACATTACAACTTTATTGTGTACAATGTATCAAATACAAATCTTATTGTTGATACATAACCTCAATCATTATAAATATAAATTAGTATTAATCATGTTCATAATTATGTATCTAATATATAAATATGAAAAAAATTGAGGGTGTTGCTACACGACCGTCTCTACCCAATGTTCAAATTTCTAATATATATGGTTGATATTTGTGTATTTACTTATGTATCATATTTACGTTTCAACCATCAAGTAAATTACAACTTTGTTATGTTCTATGTATCGTGTACAAATCATACTGTTGATACATTACCCAATTATTTTAAGCATAAATCTGTATTAACCATGTTTATAATTGTGTATCTAATACATAAATATAAAAAAATAATTATATTTTAGTAACCGATACATATACCCATTGTTATTTATCTAAAAAGGCTATGTATTTGAAAAGAAAATACTGTCTCCAACAGCGATTTCATCTCTATTGAACGATTTGTTTGAACTATTTTAAAATTTTGAACTTGTTACGCATTGTGAGGGATTAAGTAGCCGTGATTTAAATGTTATTAGGAAAATTATGGGAGGATTAATTAATTTTCCGTTATTTTCCTTTTTTATAAAAGCAACATATTCTTATGTAATGTATCATTTGCAATGAATTTGAGAACAATAAAAAAAATTAAAAATTTCGTGATTGCAAAACTTCATGAGAAGATGTAATTAGACCTTATTTGCATGTAATTTATGTACTTCATATAATTTTTTAGTATTAACATTCATTTCAAGAAATAAAAGAAAGATTATTTTGTTCCAGTACATACATTGTAAATTCAACATTCAACCTCCTCGTATGACTCATCTTTTATTTTGGGAAGAGTTCACAATACTATTGGGATTCATCTACTGCAACAGAAATGTATATCGCAACTTTACAAAAATTCTACAAAAGTCCCTTAAAATAAAAAGATTTGGATACATCAGAAAACCTGCGGATACATAGGTGACGGATT
The DNA here is from genome assembly GCA_016801875.1 of Solanum sitiens. NCBI lineage: Eukaryota > Viridiplantae > Streptophyta > Magnoliopsida > Solanales > Solanaceae > Solanum > Solanum sitiens. The sequence continues at coordinate 970,525 of JABWTJ010000332.1, forward strand.
GTGAATAATACATTACTTAATGGGATGAATGTATATGAGAAGGGAGGGATGTCTTCGAGAGGGGATAATTGATATTGAACTCCCTAATAAGTCAAACGTTGAGGCTTCCGTTTCTTCATGTGTTGTGCACTGGGAGGGAAGCATTTACGTAGACTCTCACTTTTTAAAACTTTATATAGGAGAAATGCCTAATCATAAATTACTATATTCATTTTTTTGGTAAGATCATAAACTACTATATTCATGTGCCCTTAACTTTTTCTTTTGGGAAGTTTTCAGTCAAACTAATTGTCAACCAAAGTATCATACTATTCTTAAATAAATGATAAAAATTGAAATACAAGCTAATGAAATATCATGATCATTTGATATCACAATTAAAGTAACTGGGAAAAGATATTTTTGATAGTGAAACTGAAATAAGTCCCCTATGGTTTATCAAGGAACTGAAAAGTTCATTCTTACCTCGCAGAATATGAGCAACCCACATATGATTATAAAGCACATTTTTATCTCACTTAGTATGAGCAGTCCACAAAACACTATCAAGTAGATCATTTAAATACACTATGCAGCAGACCATACACTTGAGTGACAACATAAAGGTATTACCAAAAAAATATGTCAAAACAGAGTTAGAACACTACGAATGAAGAGATTGTTTACTTGATATGTTGTTTGCCTTCTCTCGATCTCATCACAACCTAGTTACTTAAGACAGAAAACTTGCAACGTCTGCTTACTGGATGCCACCTTTCTTTATCTACCATAAAGCACAAAAAGAGGAACTGTAGACTCCCTCGGCAGTTGAGAAGCTCTCAGCTCCCCTACCTTTTAAACTATTCAAATACACTATCAAGCAGACCATGCACCTTAAACTAATATATCATAACAACATTCTTCTGCTCAATGAACAATTTGTCTAAATATGACGGTTATTAAAATGTCATCGTTAGATTTTGTATTACTAAAAAGAATATAGCATATTATTATCCCTTGTTTCATGAAATTGCTTCATAGGTTGTAAGCCCAAAGAGCCGTTAAAGTCGATTTATAATATAAATCATCCTTCAATTTGTTAAAAAATTTCAAAATGAAAAAAAACTCAACTAAGCTTCAATTAGGAACAAAATTAGACGCAACTATATAAATCATCCATAACCATTCTCCTTTTTGCCCAATATTGCTTTGCTTTAAAATATTTTTTATTTTATTGCAAGCCGAGAATCTTTATCAAAGAGCCAAAATGGATGCATGTCATTTAAATCTTCAGAGGATCTCAAAATAATAATTAAATGGTAGACCTGAATACTTAAATGGCACAACCCGCTAGCAAAAATTATTGAAACACATCCAAATAACACTCCAAAAATGTAAGATACTTGTCAATTTTATAAATTTACTAAGGTTTGCAGTTTTTCATTTGGTGCACATGCAATAATTATCAGTCTAAAGGTTATTATCAACATAACTCACCAAACAAAGACAATTTAACTGATTTAATGTTTGAACACAAAGAAACAACCTTCAAGGTACAACATTTAGCCAAGTATAAACAAAAAGAACACATCAATACGCATACCTGAAAAAGTCAAATTGGTTGAAAATTGAGAAAAATGATAAACCTTTCTTACAAGGCTATTGTAGTTCTCCTAGCTATTGCACTAAGAAAAGTGAGTTTTGTACCTCACAGACCAGCCATGTGCAATTTGTTAGCGGGTGGTCATAAGGACTATGCTACCACTTCTAGTTACATATTTCACTTTTAAAACAATGTTAAAAACACTTGATAATGAATATTAGATATAAGTTTGTCAAGAAATAACAGAGATGGCTTATGAATTATGTTAATCCCGATTGAGACTCTTCATGTTCTCCCCAGAGCACTCATTTTCTTCCTTCATCTATTATATATTGCGTTGGCATATGCATATTCATGGTATTGAATATGTAACGACCCGGGGTACCCCCTAGGAGTGATACATCGTACTTGACTCCGAAGGGGTCTCATACAAACCCTTAACCATAATTACATAACACATCAATAATGCGGAAAACTTAAAACATTTACAATAGAAGTACAACTTTCTCCATATATGAAAAATAGGAAGCTAGACTTATCTCATTACACCTTCTAAACATAACAGTACAAAAGTTAGGACTCATACCTTACATCAATAACCTTATCATAAGGAAATACAATATAGTCCTTTACAAGGAAAGTAAACTAGAACTAGAATCAATAACATCTCGTACTCGGAATCGAGGACTGACCAAAACTTGGAGGTAACAACCCAAGTTTTCTTCAAGAATGGACTAAGAGAACCTCAATGGCCCGAACATACACTCATAGGAGATGTAGAAGAGAAGGGGTTAGTACAAAAGCACTAAGTATGGAAACATGCATAAAAATACTTAATTATACTAAAAAGATGTTTTAGTGAAGATAATGCATTTATTAAGTTTGGAAAACCATTTATGCATATAAAGACATAAGACAAGTCATAATAGCATTCTCATACTATTTTTCATAACATAGTAGAACCATCACCTTAGCAACCCTAAAAGAATACTTGTGCAATGAATAGTTGGCATCATATAATACCAACTATACTAAGTATCCATTTAGAATCACTTTAGTTATACATATCAACTTTAGATACCACCATAATCCACAATCATACATAACCGTATAACCATGTTCATCACATATACACAGGGAGAGTCATATCCTAACAACAACCCAATCAACGTATATCATACCTTCATGTCTTACCATAGCATCAAGGACCCACCCATATTCTCTTTCAAAGACTACTTGTGCAATGTAAAAAGTGAAGTCCCACACCCCACTCCTACGAAGTAGACTCAAAGTGGATCGACGGTGTTAAATTAAAACTATGTGCCTTAGGCCACCAAATTTAAGAGGCCTCATTTTTTATAATAATAGGTTATAAGTTATTTTTTTTAACAAATATTGAATATTATTTGTAGAAAAAGTAAACATTTCATGAAAAATAAAGGGATTAGTTGAAGAAATTTAACATATTTGGAGTACTATATCTAATAAAAAATAATTAAAAATAAGAATGGTTATATTATCGGATGAAAACTAGAAGAAATAAATTACATAAAAGTTATTAACAATTTAAATTTAAGGAACCATTTGATTTTCGGTTTAGGCCACTAATTTGCTTGAGCCGCTCATGAGTAGATTTATCAAGAAAGCACAAGTATGGTTCAAATCATATGCATTATCTTATTACATTGGGAGAATTACCTTAAACGACATAGACCATGTGAGCTACATGGAAGCCGGTATCATATAACCCCACACCGAAGGAAGGTGTTCTACTTGCCTAAGGTAGATTATTCTCCAACTTATACATAGTTAAGGTGAATTGTAATTTCACATGTGATGGAGTACATTACCCTTCATTCAAACCAATCATATATAGCTCATGGATTAAACATGGTGATAACTACCTTTCACCTTAGAATCATCATATAATCATCCAAAAGAATTAATACATAGTCATGTCTAATAGTAAAGGAAACTAGTATTTCAACAATACCATATCTCACACCTTAGTCATTGGATTTTCATCATTCAAGTGGAACATAACTTCATACATAAATACATAAAAGTAAGCACCTCCACCTTTCAAATATAAGAATCTTGGACATAGGATTACCTTCATACATTGCCTTCAAGGCCATAATTCAAGATTAAAAACTTTCAATTTACCTTTCAAGGGTCATAGATCATATCTTGAAATCACACTTAGAATTAGTACTATAACCATGGAATAAACAAGATTAATTACTAAATCCACATATATACTATCCCACATATTCATAATTCATAAATAACCCCATCATAATTTTCATAAAGTTTGGGGCATGGGGAAAACACGTGGGTTCAAAAGCAATTTAGCAATAAAACCCCTAATTAAATGTCAATTCATTATAATATAGGATAACCAACATAAATAAAATGCTTTTTAGAAGAACTAAAGGTTAGAATCAAAACCCTAATTTTGAGAATTCCTAATTTCAAAAATAGTAGAGGAAGGGCTTCATGGGGAAAGAAATCCCATGAATGAAAGTTGCCATACCTTGTTTGAAGCTTTACCATGAAATTGAGATGAAAATCTTTGAGCTTGAACCCTAACCTTGAAACTTTTGGTGTTTTTCAATGGAGGAAATTTGTGGAGAGAAATATTTGAGAGAATTGAGTTTGGGAGAATATTTTGAGGTTTTAATTTTGAGTCTTGTAAATGGATGAAAAAGACTTAAAAACCCTATTTATATTTTATGCCTAACTACCAAAAACACCCCACATTAATTGGACTTAAAAGTAAAAGATTAAACTAACCTTCATTAAAAGAACCCATCCAGGTTCACGAGCCACACCTCACGAGCAGCATGGAGAACCACGACTCGTGGTGCTTGTCGTGAGGATTGAGGCAGTAACCTCTTCAAGCATGCCAATTCCTACAAAAACTAAGTCAAGTTCATGAGCCCCCCTTCCCCTCGTCAAGTTCACCACGACTCATTATGGTACCTGGGGTGCTTTGTGCAGTAGCTCCCCAAAATGCCCCATTTCCTACAAAAACTAAGTGAATCCACGCCCCACCTCACGAGTCGTGGAGTGGACCACGACCCGTGGTCCACACGTGAGGGTTAGGGAAGTGTCTAGGACACTTGGGGCTCCTGTCTCTTGGACACGATGCCTTCCACTGACCGTGGCCTTGACCACAAGCCGTGGTGGTGGCTGTGGAGCCTTGAGGCAGTAGCTCCAAGTTTGGGGCAGCCTTGGCTTTTGTCCTTGGCTTACCCCTTTTTCTTGGAACTCCTCTGTTAGGACTTTACTCCTAAACCCCCTAGAATGATTAGATGTTCTACTAACTTTGGGAAAATTATTTTTATTAAATTTAACCTTACGTTTAGGCTCTAGTTCAACCTAGCATTTTTCGGAGTGTTACAGAATACCGGGGGGGGGGAAGATTTTTAGTTTTGGAGTGGTGCATTCAAGATTAGATGTTCTTGGTTCTAGGCTTAATGTTTAGGTTCAAATATATATATTTATAAGGTTAGAGATGGACACTTTGGGGTTTTTTCGGATTTTTGACTTTTATTTTGCTAAGTTTCTTTGAATGTTTGACAGTACTTACCCAAGAAAATGAACAAAGAGCTTCCTTTTGTTGGAGACCCTGCAGTCCTTACTTGTGGAGGAAAGAAGTGGAACTTTTTATTATGGTGGAGCCAAAACTAGATACAAATTTAGTACAGGATGGAAAAAAATTACGGATGATAACAATCGGAAAGAGTGGGATGGACTTGTGTTTGAACTCTTATACTGCAACTCTTACAAAATCAAATTCAAAATTCAGATTCTCAGAGAAGATTTTCCAGCTGAATTGGTTCCTGAAGATGCGGAGGGTATAAACACCGACAACCCAATAATAATTGATTAAAAATTAATCATTTCTTGTAGAAATTTTAATTTTCAGGAAAAAAACTTTATCAATTCCAGTAATTTCAATTTCAAAAAATAACTATTTTATTTTATCAATACTGCTTTTTTGGGTTTGGTGGTTTAATAATATTGATATTATTTATAAAAATATGTATTACATTATTATGCAAACCATGTGCAGAGATAGTAATATATTAAATTCTAATATTCAATGCAATTAATTTTGAAATTTCTATTTTTTAAAAACATGCAAATCTAAAATTTCCTTTTTACATTAACTAATTCAAACTTCAAATTTTAAGAAAGATTTGCATCTGAAACTGAATGATTATGCCCTAAGCAAGTGCCTATGATAAAAATCGATATCCTCACTATAGTCTGATGTGAATTTATGTGTATGTATTTTGTCACATTGTCAACGTCCAATCATATCGTCATTTAATTTCTTAAATATCGTCACATATCTAAACATAAGGGTACAAAAGTTGGGACTTAGCCCTTACATTAATAGTAAGTCTTATCATAAGGAAATACAATATAGTCCTTAACAAGGAAAGTAAACTAGAACTAGAATCAATAACATCTCATCCTCAGAATTGAGGACTCACAAAAACTTGGAGGTGGCTACCCAAGTTTTCTTCATGAATGGACTAAGATCACCTCAACGGCCCAAACATACACTCATAGGAGATGTAGAAGAGAAGGGGGTTAGTACATAAGCACTAAGTACGGAAACATGCATAAAAATACTTAATTATGCGAAAGAGGACATTTTAGTGAAAATCATGCATTTAACAAGTTGGAAAACAATTTATGCACATAAGGACATAATATAAGTCATAATAGCACTCTCATCTGATTTTTCATAACATAGGAGGACCATCACCTTAGCAACCTAAAAATCATTCTTGTGCTTATAATCACTTTTAGTTACACATATCAATTTTAGATCCTCTGCTATACTAAGTATCCATTTACAATCACCATAGTTACACATATCAACTTTAGATCCCATCATAATCCACAATCATACATAAGTTAATAACCATGTTCATCACATGTACATAAGGAGAGACAGATCTTAATAAAAACCCAATGAACATATATCATACCTTCATTTCTTACCATAACATCATGGACCCACCCATAATCCCCTTCAAAGATTACTTGTGCAATGTAAAAAGTGAAGTCTCATACCCCCACTCCTAGTAAGTAGACTTATCAAAAAATCACAAGTATGGTTCAAGTCATATTCATTATCTTATTACATAAGGAGAATTGTCTAAACTGACATAGACCATGTGAGCTACAAGGAATCCAGTATCATATAACCCCACACCGAAAGAAGGTGTCCTACTTTCCTAAGGTAGAACAAAACATATATAGCTTTAATATTGATCCACTAGCTAAGACCTATGCCGGCACATAGTTATGGGATAGGGAGATTGCTTCTAGAATCCCGGCCTATTGAACTAGCGGGAGAGTTTCCATCTCATGAGAGCCTATGTAGAATACCCGACTTAAATTAGCGGGAAGTTCTTTACCTCATTTTCCATATCCCCTCGGTGCTAAGCATTATTCTCCAACTTATACATAGTTGAGATGAATTGTAATTTCATATGTGAAGGAGTACATTACCCTTCATTCAACCCAACTCATACATTGCTCATGGATTCAACATGGCGAGAACTACCTTTCGCCTTATAATCATCATATAATCATATCTCACACCTTAGTCATTGGATCTTCACCATTCAAGTGGAACATATATTCATACATAAATACATAAAAGTAAGCACATCCACCTTTCAAGTGGATCAAACCATTCATATATAAGAATCTTGGACATAGGATTACCTTCATACATTGCCTTCAAGGCTATAATTGAAGATTCAACACTTACAATTTCCCATTCAAGGGTCATAGTCAATTTCTTGAAATCACACTTAGAATTACTACTATAAGCATGGAAAATAAACAAGATTAATTACTAAATCCACATACATGTTATCCTACATATTCATAATTCATAAAGAAACCGCATCATAATTTTCATAAAGTTGGGGGGCATGGGAAAAACACATGGGTTCAAGGGAAATTTAACAATAAAAACCCTAATTAAACGTTAATTTCATTATAATATAGGATAACCAACATAAAGAAAATGTTTTTTAGAAGAACCCAAAGTTAGAATCAAAACCCTAATTTTGAACAAATTCCCAATTTCAAAAATAGTAGAGAATGGGATCATGGGAAAAGAAATCCCATGAATGAAAGTTCCCATACCTTATTTGAAGCTTTACCAGGAAATTGAGATGGAAATCTTGCAGCTTGAACCCTATCCTTGAAGCTTTTGGTGTTCTTCAATGGAGGAAATTTGTAGAGAGAGAAATATTTAAGAGAATTGGTTTTGGGAATTTCTGAGTTTGAGTCTTGTAAATTATATCATATCGTATTCTAGAATGAACTAAGTCTAAGCTAAGAAAAACAAGAAGAATCAAATTTGGAAATAAGTAAGGAAATCTGGAAAATTTCTAAATTTCAAAAGTGAGTTTTGGTCATTGTCAAACGGCCATAACTTCCAACTCAAGAGGATTGTGGGTGAGTTCTTTATATGGATTGAAGGATCGTCGGAATATATTTCCAACGACGTCAAGTTTGTGAAATTCAAAGGTCGTATGAGGGAGATATGACTTCCGAAAGTTATAATGTTGGGCAGAGGAAATTCCAAATCCGGAATAATTGAGGGTGTTTTTGTCTTTTCCTAAATCAATTGTTAATTTTGTTTTTGGGTTAATAAGTTGGGGTCTAAACTGATCCCATTCAGTTTACACATTTAGAAAATAAGTTAGGGCTTTGAATGAAAGGAGAAAAGAAAAGAAGGAAGACAAAGACGCAAGAACGCCAAGAATTTGTTGTGGGATTTCGTCGGGGTGATCCCTATCAAGGTATGTGGGATATTTTGTGTTTGGTTACTTCACCCACACACCAATTTGTTCCAGTTCAGCGAAATTGTGGATTTATTTCATTTTAGGAGTTACGTTCTTGAAGGAACGTTTGATTTCTTGTTGATTGGATTGTTGGCTCTCATTGTTGATTAGATACTTGTTAATTAGAGTTACTTTGAGTTGAATTCAGTAGTTATTGATAGTACCAATGGTCCCAATCGTTTAGTGAAAGATCTAGGAAGTTTTGGAGAGTTTGGAGATGGAAAACGAATTGAAAAATTCGTCCGCACCTGGGTAGAGGCAGGCGCAGCGCACCTGCAGTGCGCTAAAAATTGGCCTCAGTCAACCAAGACGTGGCGCGGCGCGCCATTAGTGCACCAAAATCAGGCCTCAGTCAACTGAGGCTAGCGCGGTGCGCCACTAGTACACCAAACCCGACCTTTTTCGTCCAATTTTCGTAGTTTAGCCTTTTAAAGTCCTACCAATGTACATTAACACCTTCCAGTGATTCTACTCACTTCAAATGATTTCTAAACACCTAGAATCATCCAAGAACTCAAATCATGATCCTTGAATCCATAATTCAAATTCAAGGGAAGTTAGGATCAAAGTCAAGAAACTAAGAAGTCAAGTCTAAAGTTGTGAAGTGAGTGAAGGAAAGGTTTCAAAGTTCTTAGAGTCTTACTTAAACATTTAAACTTCGTTTTAAGGCTCAAGTTCAAGCCAAGAAATAGTAAAGAGTTGAGTTCATTTCTCAAAAGCTATAAGGGAACTGAGTATTCCCTAAGAGTTAAGTTTCAAGTAAGCAAATAGTATCAAGTTGAGTTCACTTCTCAAGTGTTATAAGGGAACTAAGTAGTCCCTAAGAGTTTAAACAAAATGTTTTTCAAACTTTTGAGAAGGAAGGGAAGCTAGACTTCCACAGAGCCTATGACTAGTTTTAATAGAAGAAAAAGGAAACTATGATTGTCACGACACAGATTCTGTAATCCGGATTGCAACCGGCGTCGTTGACCTCTCAGAGGTCGCAGACAAGCCTCATCTTGCATTCATCACATTCATCTAGTTAAATTTGCGGAAAATTTAAAACTTTTTATATGTATGAAGTATACATAGACTTCATATAATTATTAACTAGATACATCATATACTAAGCTCAACATAAGAGAACAACCATCTAACATAAAGAATCAATTCGAAACTGAAGATGAATATATCATAAATAGTTTGCCAAACACGGCCTTATTACAAAGCTTCAAAATGAAGGTACGAAAGAAAAGCTAGGGACAACATCCACTAGCTATGTCTAAAACTAAGTCTAGATTAAATCTGTAGCATCCTCGAAATCATGAGGACCTACCAATTGGTTTGGAGAAACGTTGAAGTCCAAACCGCTGCAAGTGTCGTCAACATGTCCTATGACCTGCACCTATAAAAATAGTAAATAGTAGGGGGTTAGTACACCACTTGTACTAAGTATGGGTGTATGCACACATACACATAAAGCTATGCATGATCAATGAAAGCTCTTCCTAAGCAACATGCCATTTCTGGAAAGTCTAGTCATTAGACTTCCCTAATTTGTTAGTTGTGAATTGTGGTATGAATATGATGTATTTTAATGCATTCAAAGCACACAACTCATTTTCTATATGATTAGAAGACATTAGTATCCTCAACATAATTTTAGAACCACTCGGGCGAATATTTAAATTTTTGATCCTCCAAACCCGAGAGCTCCTCTTTGTACACTTAGATTATTTTTCAGTCATTTTCTTCTTCTTGTTGTGTAGTTCAACAACTCCTTTAGTCCTGTGTTTTACTTACAAGTGCAATGATTTATTGTAGTCCCATACCCACAATGAATCAAGTAAGTAATTCAAGAGATTAAGAAATTTGACTTAACTACAATTGGGGGCATGAATATATTTACAAGTCAATACTTATTGACTATACTCATTCTTTAGTTGATTGCATAATGTGCATAGTTCTTGGGGCATATCATTAAAACTTATGTTCTTGCTTACTTTGGGCAAGAATTCTTTATAAGCCAATTTTTATTGGCTAAATACATTAGTTGATCAATTTGGATAAGTATATTTGAATTCATTATTGGCTATGATCATTTTCATAATAAAAGAAGTCATTATAAGCCAATTTTATTTGGCTAACATCTTTTGTCATTTATATAAAGTCATCATAAGCCAATTTATTTGGCTTTATCATTTTCATAACATGAGGATTCATTATTGGCTATGCCCTTTACTTATTGTAAACTTTATTGGACACGATTTAACTATCCTTACAACAAGTTATTCATTACATCAAGTATTTATTACATTTCATAAGCCATTCTCTATTGATTATACCATTGATTTCATTACTTTCATGTTTTATATATTATACATTTCATATACACGAGACCTTGGAATCGTTGATATAGCATTAAGACATCTCAAGTGAGTGCCCAACATATGGGACCTCAACCCGAGGGCCTTCTTTAGCAAACACAGAGTCTGCTTCATTCGTTCATTCGTACTTCACATTATTCATTTCATTCATTCGTAGGCTGATGTAAACACCAGCTATACCTAGGATGAAGTTTAAGACTCTCATTGGGATCATGAAGTGCAATGACCAAGAATGACCTAATGTCATTACTTGAATCTGATTTCACCTTCTGATTGTCTTGCACAAATACATGCGGTATCGTTCATTTCATTATCTTTCATACTTTGATGAACTTCAACTTTAACCGACATAGATCATGTGAGCTCATGAAATCCGGTGTCTTCCCCACACCGAAAAGAGGTGGAGTCACTGGCCAAGGTGAAACCAAAACATGCTAGTGTATATAGGGAATTGAACCCTGCTAGGTCCCTATATTGGCAGTATAGGTTCAAAGACTAGGAGATATAAGGAGACCCATACCCGGCATGCCGGAAAGTCTCATCTCATGAGAGTTACGTGAACCTCCGCCCTTCCCGAAGGAAGGCATCACCGCTCATAGCTAGCCTATCGATGCTCAGTATAAAGTTCCATTACATTCAACTCATACATCATGGAAGCTGGCTTCTAGCATGAGGACATCATAGCTCATTAGGTGATTTCTCATCTCATCATTAGTATTAAGTGTGAATTGTCCTTACACTTACATATAGAGTATGATTGAGACATTTACTCTTTTGATGACTTGTCATCCTTACTTTACATTGATGAAACGTGAATTGTCCTTACATATCATCCTTACTTTACATTGATGAATGTGAATTGTCCTTACATATCATCCATACTTTACATTGATGAATGTGAATTGTCCTTACATATCATCCTTTGGTGTTAATGAGACTGGTCTCACACATTCTAACACCTTCATACGTGAGTATTCTTTTAACATAGTAGCTTAGGTGCAAGTGAGACTTGTCTCACTTCCTTTAACACCCCATTCTGGTCACTTACTTAATTTAGACCCCTTTAATTATGTTATAACTCACGTTACTTACTTACTTTAGTGTAGTAGATTCATATCATCGTTTATGGACGATGAGCACTTCATTCAATGAGTTTCATGTGTTCATAGTTCATTCTTGTAGAGCATGTTGGGAGTTGTCCCAATGAGTGGCATGCCCTTGGTTATGGGTTCATTGAATTAGCTTAGAAGTGCTTATATTATCATTTGATATTCTAACTACATAAGATTGGCATATGATTAGTATTGGCCTCAACCTTTCAATATTAAACTACGTAACCATTTTTGTTGGCATGTGCCAATTTTAAGTGTGTTCATATTTAATTTAATATGTATGAACCATTAGCCAATCTTTTAATTATTTAACATAATATTATAGCAATTTACATGCATCACTTTTAGACAATGTATCGTTAGCCATTTTATTGGCATAAACAATTGGGCATAGATTTCATAACCATATTTGTTGTCATAAGCCAATTTTCATGTTCAACATGCTTAAGTTTTTATACATTATACATTAGCCAATCTTTTAGCTATTTAATATAATATTATAGCCAATTCCCTACAACTTGTTTGACAATGTAGTGTCAGCCAATTTATTGGCATAAGATTAGTATTGGCATAAGCAATTGGCTATAGGCTTCATAACTTCTTTGTTGGCATAAGCCAAAGTTATATTCATTCATGCTTACATTATTATACCTTTATTCATTAGCCAATTCAATTATTAATCATAACATTATAGCCATTTGCATGCATCCCTTTTGGACAATGTATTGTTAGCCATTTTATTGGCATAAGCCAACAATCACTCAAATTATGATTTCATGGAGATCTTTTTAGCCAACCTTATAACATAACTTTAGGCATAACGTTTTTAAACATCTTGGACAGTATCATATTATCATTTGATGAATATATCATCTTCATAACGTCATATTAACAGCAAGAGTGCACAACAGACCGTAACATCTTCATACATAACATTTTCGGACATATCGTTAACATAGTATCATTCTTTTAATTCACGTAATAACACTTAGCATCGAACAAGTCCAATTAATAGGTTCATTCAATCATTATTTAATCATAAACCATACACATTAAGATCAGCCAGCACCAGATACCAACAACATGATTTCTAACCTATTCAACATTGAAATCGCAACAAGGATACTAGGGAAAGGAGTTCGACGAGAACGGGAACAACCCTAGTTTAAAGATCTTTGAATCGTTTGAAGGAACATACTCTTGGAGAAATAATTCCAGGAGAGAAACCCATACCTTATGTATAACTTAATCTACGAAGACCACCTTGAACGAAACCTTGAAGAAACCTTGAAATTGCCCTAGAGAAATCGATAAATTTTCTATTTTTCTTTCGTTCGTTGCTTGCTGTTTTTGCGTCGCCTTTTCTATGAGTTTGAACGTGCTTTTTAGGTTTAAGAACTGATATTGAATTATAAAACTTAGGTTTAATAATTTAATTTAATAAACTAATTAACCAATTACCAAAAAGCCCCTCCTAAGTTGACTAAACATAGGAGAATATAACACTTAGTCAAATCTGGAAATTGGTGTTGACTATGGTTTTGGTCAACATTTTGACTTTATATTAATTAATTAAATCCTTAATTTAATTAATTTAGATACCTAGGGTAAGTACTAAAGTACCCCTAAGTCATTGGACCCAAAATTAACCCTTTTGGACCATCCTAGGTTAAGTACTAGGATGTTTCTTGAGTTGTACTAGGTTAGTGTAAGAATTTCGTTTTGATCATTTATACTAATTAATTAAATTGCTAATTTAATTACTTAGGTGACCTAAGGTAATTACTAAAGTACCCTTAAGTCGTTAGGACCATAACCAATCCTTTGAACCATCCTAGGTTAGGTACTAGGTTGTCTTTTTCTTGTTTTAACCGAAATCTGGAAATTGCTTTGTGATTTCGGTTTTGCCCCTTTAAATTAATTAATTAAGTTGCTAAATTAATTAATTAAGTATCCTAGGGTAATTAATAAAGTACCCTTAAGTCGTTAGGATCTTAACTAACTCTTTGGACCATCCTAGGTTAGGTACTAGGTTGTCCCTTTCTTGTCTTAACCGAAATCTGAAAATTTCCTTTTTAGTTTCGGTTTTAGCCCTTTTAAATTAATTAATTAATTTTCCAAATTAATTAATTAGGTAACCTAGGAGAATTACTAAAGTACCCCTAAGTTGTTAGGACCATAACTAACCTTTTGGACCATCCTAGGTTAGGTACTAGGTTGTCTCTTTAACTAGTACTAGGTTAGTGTCAACCCGATTTTGTAACTAGGTTGTCGGGTGCACTAATTAGTTTATTTCGTTTGGTCCTAGGTTAGTTAGCTATTTAGGGCAGTAGGTTAGAGTCTAGAATTAGTTAGGAAGTTAGTCCCCACATGGAGGGGTCCCTTGTGCACGTTTTCCCCCCCTTAACTACCCTAACCGAATTCGGTTAGAGTGGTCCCCTCCTTGGCCACTTTTTCACATGTCTTGCACATGTTCTTGAACATGGGTTGGTTGTACTTTTCTAACTAACTATTATTTATGGTTCATTTGGGAATGTTTAATTATTGTCCCAAGGACCCTCACCATGTCCTTAGGCACTGCTTAATTTACATGATCATTTTAAATGGTCATGTGCTATGGTGCTAGGCTTGACACTTGGATGCCTAGTACTTCATATGTTTTGTTGAGATGTCATTTATTTAGCTTAGGGTCTTCATTGCAGGTACATTTATTGAACATCAATCTTGGATTGGGGTATGACAACCAAAAGAGTATATTTCTTATTCGTATATAGAAAATTGGCTAATATCCCTTAGCCAATTTTTCTATACTATGCCCAATATTTCTCAATATTGGGTATTGGGTGCCTATGTACCCCTAATAGGCTATCCTAAGGGCATACTGGGATCTTCATTAGACATATGATTTTCCGGAACGTTACAATGATTTCCAAGAGAGCTTTTTAAAAGCTAAGTTTTGAGCACTAATCTCAAATCACTGAATTAGTTTGTTTTAAAAACATAAGAGCAAGTATATATATTTTTGGGAGTAGTATTCAGCACCGATGTGGGGATGCGAGTTCAGATAACTCAAGCATCCATGTAAACCATGTAGCTATCATGGGTAGAAAAGGGTCATACTTTTTAGATGAACCCTCTTCATTGTTTACTATTTTTCCAACTCGCATACGTTTTGTTTAGCTTTCCAACTTACATACTCATACATTCAACGTACTGATGCCAGTTGGCCTGCATAGTTTTATGATGCAGACGCAGGTAACCAGGATCAGCACGCGGCGTTTCGTTGATCCTGATTGAGCTTAAGAGTCATTGGTGAGCTTCCTTGAATTCCGAAGGACATCCATTTATTTTGCCTTTAGTAGTTTAGTTTTAGGATGTTGTGGGGTCTGTCCCAACATCCTTCTTCAATCAGTTAGGGGCTTTATAGACAACTAGTACGTCAGTTTGGAGTTTATTTTACTTGTTGAGACTCGACTGCCATTTTGGCCAGATATTATATGAAGTGTATTTTTTTAGCATGCTTTATTTCTTGAGTAAGTTGAGTTTAGTCTTCCGCTGAGTTAAGTAATCCAGTCCAAGGGTTCACTTGGAAGCCAAAAATGGTTTCTGAGTGGCGGTCCCACCCAGGGTGTAGGCTCAGGGAGTGACAAACTTTGTATAGAGCACAGAGTTCAAGAGTCCTAGGGAGTCTATGAAGTCGTGTCTGTAGAGTCTTAGTCATCGATGTGAAGCGCGCCACATCTATGATTAGGAGGCTACAACATTTAGGAATGTTTTCCTTCTTTTATGTTACTTTCGTGTGAAGAGTTTATCTCTAAAGTCTCTCTCTAATTTGTGCTTACACATTTTTTTCAGATCTTCATGCCTCCAATAAGAGCATTCAGAGGTCGACCACGAAGGAATGTTGAGGAACAAGAGGTTCCAAATGCACCAGAGGTGCAACCCCTAGGAGAGGTTACCAATGCCGAATTTCGGGAAGCGATACGGATGTTAAGTCAGGTGGTGACCAACCAGGTTGGGCAACAGAGAGCAGCTCGACAAGAAGGGGTTGATATCTCTAGAGTTTGTGAGTTTCCGAGAATGAACCCTCCTAGTTTCACTAGATCAAGCCCTACTGAGGATCCGGTGAACTTTGTAGAGGAATTAAAGAAGGTGTTTGAGGTAAACATGTGGTGGATGTTGAGAGTGTTGAATTGGTTGCATATCAACTGAAGGGTGTGGCTAGAACCTGGTTTGAGCAATGGAAGGATGGTAGAGCTGAGGGTGCACCACGTCCAAGTTGGGCTTGCTTCGAAGAAGCCTTCTTGGGGAGGTTCTTTCCTCGCGAACTGAAGGAAGCCAAGGTGAGGGAGTTCTTACTCTGAAACAGGACTCCATGAGTGTACATGAATATGGGATGAAGTTCACCCAGCTATCTCACTATGCTCCGGAGATGGTTAAAGACATGAGGAGCAGAATGAGTTTGTTTGTTGCAGGGTTGGGTCGCGCTTCAAGTAAGGAAGGTAGGGCTGCCATGTTGATAGGTGACATGGACATATCCAGACTTATGGTCTATATATAACAAGTTGAAGAGGAGAAACTGAGGGACAGAGAGAAATATCAAAACAAGAAAGCGAAGACTGGGAATGAGTCTGGTCAAAGGAAGAGTGGTTCAAGTCGACCACAGTTTCAGAAATCAAAGGTTCATGCAACATCGTCTACTAGTGCCCCTGCGCCTAGAGACTGAGTTGAGAATAATGGTGAGAACTCCCGATCTAGGCCTGCATATTCACAAGGTAGTGTGGCACAAGGAGGTAGTAAACCTCCTGCCTGCGCCAAGTGTGGTAGGAGTCACTCTAGCATTTGTCGCGAAGGCTCCGGAGGTTATTTCAAGTGCGGTCAGACCGGACATTTCATGAAAGAATGTCCAAAGAATAGGCAAAGCGGTGGCAATGGGGCTATTGGTCTCAGTCTTCATCAGCCGCTCCACCAGACAGGGTGGCACATAGGGGAGCTGTTTCTGGTATAAGCGGAGGAACAAACCACTTGTATTCTCTTAATAATCGCCATGAACAAGAGAATTCTCCAGATGTTGTCACTGGTATGATTCGAGTCTTTGACTTTACAGCTTATGCATTATTAGACCTAGGAGCTAGTTTATCTTTTGTAACTCCTTGTGTTGCTATGAACTTTGAGATTTCTCCTGAGCAACTTAGAGAACAATTCAGTGTATCCACACCTGTTGGTGAATCCATTCTATCAGAAAGAGTCTATCGTTATTGTCCTATTTTCTTCAGTCACAAGAGTACAATGGCTGATTTAATAGAGTTAGACTTGGTAGATTTTGATGTCAATCTAGGTATGGACTGGCTCCATGCTTGTTATGCATCAATAGATTTCAGAACTCGAGTTGTCAAGTTTTAGATTCCTAATGAGCCAGTCATAGAGTGGGCTAGTAGTTCAGCAGTGCCTAAGGGTCGCTTCATTTCGTACCTTAAGGCGAGAAATTTAGCTTCTAAGGGATGTATCTATTACTTAGTCAGAGTTAATGACTCAAGTGTTGAGGTACCTTCCCTTCAGTCAGTTCCTACAGTCAGTGAGTTTCCAGAAGTATTTCCTGATGACTTACCCGGAGTACCTCCCGAAAGAGAGATAGACTTCGGCGTAGACATCATCCCAGATACTCTTCCTATCTCTATTCCGTCATACAGAATGGCACCATCAGAGTTAAAAGAGCTAAAGGGGTAGTTAAAATATCAGTTAGATAAAGGTTTCATCCAAACAAGTGTCTCACCTTGGTGCGCTCCGGTCCTGTTTGTTAGGAAAAATGATGGTTCCCTTAGGATGTGTATAGATTACCATTAGCTGAATAAGGTGACCATCAAGAATAAATATCCTCTTCCAAGGATAGATGAACTTTTTGATCAACTTCAGGGTTCTTCTTGTTTTTCCAAGATTGACCTCAGATCAGGCTATCATCAGTTGAGAGTAAGGGAATGTGATATTCCCAATACAGCTTTTAGAACAAGGTATGAGCATTATGAATTTTTTGTTATGTCCTTTGGTTTGACAAATGCACCTGCAGCGTCCATGGATCTTATGAGCAGAGTCTTCAAGCCTTATTTAGATATGTTTGTCATCGTCTTAATTGATGACATACTAATTTATTCAAGGAATAAAGAAGATCATGCCAGTCACCTAAGGGTTTTTCTTCAGACGTTGAGAGATAAGGAGTTGTATGTCAAGTTCTCCAAATGTGAGTTTGGCTTAAGTCTGTGGCATTCTTAGGCCAAATTTTTTCTGGTGAAGGTATTAGAGTTGACACTCAGAAGATTGAGGCAGTTCAGAGTTGTCCTAGAACCACATCTCCAACAGATATAAGGAGTTTCTTGGGTTTGGCTGGCTATTCTAGGAGATTTGTTGAAGTATTCTCATATATCTCCTCTCCTTTGACCAAGTTAACTCAGAACACAGTCAAGTTTCAATGGTCAGAAGCTTGTGAGAAAATCTTTCAGGAGTTGAAAAAGAGATTGACTACTGCTTAAGTTTTGACCTTACCAGAGGGTACTCAAGGCTTCGTGCTGTATTGTGACGCATCAAGAGTTGGCTTGGGCTGTGTGTTAGTGAAGAATTGCAAGGTTATAGGTTATGCCTCTAGACAGTTGAAGGTTTTTGAGAAGAAGTATCCAACTCATGACTTAGAATTGGCTGCAGTAGTGTTTGCGTTGAAGATATGGCATCACTATTTGTATGGGGTTCATGTGGATATATTCACTGATCACAAGAGCCTCCAATATGTGTTCACTCAGAAAGAGCTCAAACTCAGACAGATAAGGTGGTTGGAATTACTCAAGGATTATGACATGAGTATTCTTTACCACCCAGCTAATGTGGTTGCTGATGCCTTAAGCAGGTTCTCAATGGGAAGCACGTCCCATGTTGAAAAAGAAAAGAGGGAGTTAGCAAAAGATGTGCACAAACTTTCACGCTTGGGAGTCAGATTTATGGATTTAACAGAAGGAGGCATAGTGGTGACCAATGGGGACGAATCATCATTAGTATCACAAGTGAAAGAGAAACAAGACCAAGACCCTATTTTGCTTGAATTGAAGGAAAGTGTCCATAACCAAAGATTATTGGCCTTCGATCAAGAAGGAGATGGTGTGCTGAAGTACCAAGGCAGATTATGTGTACCGAAGGTGGATGGACTCCAAGAGAGTATCTTGGGAAAGACTCATAGCTCCAGATATTCCATTCATCCGGGTTCCACCAAAATGTACCGTGATTTGAGAGAGGTATATTGGTGGGAAGGCATGAAGAAAGACATTGTTGAGTTCGTTGCCAAGTGTTCAAATTGTCAGCAAGTGAAAGTGAAACACTAAAGGTTTGGAGGTTTAGCTCAGAATATAGAGCTTCCAGAATGGAATTGGGAGATGATTAATATGGAATTCATCACAGGCTTGCCAAGATTGTGAAGGCAACATGATTCTATTTGGATGATTATCGACAGAATGACAAAGTCATCCCATTTCTTGTCGGGAAAGACTACCTATTCAGCTGAGGATTATGCTAAGTTGTACCTTCAAGAAGTGGTAAGAATTCTTGAGGTTCCAGTCTCCATTATTTCAGATAGAGGTGCAAAATTTACTGCACAATTCTGGAAATCCTTCCAGAAAGGTTTGGGTTCAAAGGTGAATTTGAGTACTGCTTTCCATCCTCAGACAGATGGACAAGTCGAACGTACTATCCAGACCTTAGAAGATATGTTGAGAGCTTGTGTGATCGACTTCAAGGGAAATTGGGATGATCATATACCTCTCATTGAGTTCGCTTACAACAATAGTTATCATTCGAGCATCCAAATGGTTCCATATGAAGCTCTTTATGGGAGAAGGTGCAGATCTCCTATTGGGTGGTTTAAAGTTGGCGAAGCATGGTTGATAAGACCAGATTTAGTTCACCAAGCTATGGAGAAGGTGAATGTGATTCAAGAAAGGTTGAAGACAGCACAAAGTAGCCAAAAGTTCTAGACGGTAGGAGAAGGACATTAGAGTTTTAGGTAGATGATTGGGTTTATCTTAAGGTTTAACCCATGAAGGGTGTTATGAGTTTTGGTAAGAAGGGGAAATTTATCCCCAGTATATTGGTCCTTATAAAATCTCCAAGAGAGTGGGAAATGTGGCTTATGAGTTGGAGCTACCCCAAGAGTTAGCAGCGGTTCATCCGGTATTCCATATTTCTATGTTGAAGAAGTGTTTGGGTGATCCTTCATTGATAGTACCAACAGATAATGTTGGGATTACGGATAACATGTCCTACCAAGAAGTTCTGGTTCAGATTTTGGATTGTCAGGTTTGCAAGTTCAGGACAAAGGAAGTTGCTTCAGTCAAGGACCTTTGGAGGAACCAATTTGTTGAAGAAGCGACTTGGGAAGCAGAGGAAGATATGAAGAGGAGATATACACATCTCTTTGAATCTGGAGAGAATGCAGATCAAGGAACTAGATTCTCTTCTTAGCACTTTATAAGACTATGTGAACATATTAAGATCATCATTTTTGTGAATTAGACAGACCCAACAATATTTTGTGTTAAAAGATTTCAAAACCAAATAAAGAGACCCCATGTTTGCAGTGTTCAAAAGTCTTGAAGCAAAAAAAAACACATACACACATTATTTTTGTTTAAAAAATCCAAAAACAAGCAAACAACCATGTTATTTGTGTTAAAAACTTTAGAAGTAGAGAAAGACCTAATATTGTTTGTGTTAAAAACTCAAGAACCAGACAAAGAGACCCTATTCCATGTAAAGTGTTAGAAATTTCGAAAGCAGAAAAAGAGACATTATTTGTGTTAAAAATTCTGAAAGCAAGTAAGAGCAACAATAATTGTATTAAACACTTCGAAAAAAGAAAGAAACCTCATATTATTTGAGCTAAACACTGAGCAGACAAAGAGAACCCACATAATTTGTGTTAAAATTTTCAAAAGCACAAAAAGGATCATTACTTTTATTTGTCTTAAAAATTGTTATGTAATTTGGTATTATAATTCTTTAAGCCATAACAGTATTGTGCTAGCACTAATGTGATCACCTATGTTTGTAACGATGCATAGTATTATATAAAGTAGGAAATAGGAGTAGTTGTTTAGCCGAACAAAACTTTGAGTTATTTTTTGAAAACACTAGAACCCACCACCACCACCACCACCGCCACCACCACCAGCACCACACTCCACCCCCACCTCCACCACAACCACAACCACGACGCCTGAAAACTCAAACTATCAATTTTTGACATTTTAGGAATTTTATTATACTATTTTTAAATTGAATCAAATCGGAACAAGAATTTTATTTATACTCGAGGTTTAGATAAATTCAATCACTTTCATCTCAACGTACAAGTAATTGTTATGTCATAATTTTACTATTTTTAGAAAAATCACTCTTTTGAAATATTCTAAGTATAAAAATATTTTTTTTAAAAAAATACTTAGAAACGAGTCGCCACTTAATTTTTTTAAGAAATTAAGAAAACTTAATTTAAAAAGACTCTAACAGATAAAGTCTTTAAAAATTTAGAGAAAATAGGTAAGAGGTTATTATTACTACTTTAAGAAGGTATTAGCACTTAAAGCGTCCGCTAACTTGCGGTTATCATATGATTTAGGTTAATTATTTGACTAACTTTGAGAAAAATAATTAAATGTACAAAAGAAGTTTATTTTTTTTTGGTTTTTTAGGAAAATGAAACTGATTTAATTATTTGAAAGTGATCAAAACTTTTAAAAATATAGGTTAAGATTAGCACTAAAAAATGACCTTAAGATTAACATTTTAAAGACGAGATAAAAATTAAAACCTTTGTTTCAAAAAAATAAATTATGTAAGAATTTATTTGAATCACTTTAAAGACAATAGTTCAAATCAATTTGGTCCATTAAATGATGATAAACTATTTTAAATTAATTGATGAATAAATAAAAGTTTTGACTAAGGTTATCAAATAAAGTATAAGAAACAAAAAAAATGAAATTGCATTAAAATAAACTAACATAAAGAATATAGCTCATCTTTGGGGAATTTAATTAAATTAAGGAAAAATTAGCAAACTAGTCAAATAACCTAATTTAATTAGTAAAAACCTCCATACTTTATAGTAAAAATGTCAAAATGTCATTATTTTAGAGAAATTGTGTATTCTAATTTACTTCCTATTTAATCTCACTTTAATTACAAGTTTTCCAATTAGTCCTCTCTCATATGTTTTAAAAAATGAAATATTTTCTCTCTCCCGTATTTTGATCTTCCAATTCTTCTCCATTTCAATACCCGCATCTCTCTCTTCCTTCTTCTTTCTTTTGCAGAAATTGAAAAATATATTTTATAAAGATATTCACACAATCCCTTTTATTAAGATATGCGTCTTTATCCATTTTTTAATATTTATTTTTCGATTTTATTTTTGTTTAAATCGTTCAAAATTGTTGTTTGTAGTTGAAATCATGTTTTGGGTGGTTTGATAAGTTCTAAATCACTCTCCAATGGTAGAATCTAAGAGAATTACTAGAGGTATCCAACTTAATCAACAATGTTCTATTTTTCAAATATCACAATTTTCTACTTAGAACACAAATGACGATAATTTTATATTTTAATTTGTTTATTTTGTATTTCATATCACTTTGCATACAAATAAGTTCTAGTTTTTTTATTTTTTATTCATCATAATGTTATACCAACAAAGTCAAATTTGTATTTCAATTGAAGTGAGCATTTATTGTGCTCATTTTGTATTTCAATCTCAATTTTCAATGACAATAAGTTTGTATTGCTTTTTATTATGTTTTCATCATAATTGTATACCAACAACTTTTATATCTGTGTGATCACTTTACCATTCAAAATAAAATTGAATATCATATTGTGGTGAGTATTTTATTGTGATCATTTTGTATTTAACTCTCACATTGTATTCAGAAAAGTTTGTATTTTTTTGTGTTCATCATAATAATATACCAACAAAGTCAATTTTGTATTTCACTTGATGGGAGTATTTATTGTGCTCATTTCGTATTTCAGTATCAATTTCAATAACAACAAGTCTGTATTATTATTTTTTTGCGATGTTTTCATCATAATTGTATATCAGTAACTTTTGTATTTTATGTGTTCACTTTACCATTTAAATTAAAATTGGTATTTTACTTTCATAGTGAAACTAAAAATTATATCCCAGTGATCAAAATTGTATTACATAATTGTTAACTATATTCTTTTATTAGTATTACAAAAATATTACGGATTGTATCCCAATATAATCTGATCATTACATATGAATACGATTAAAGAAAGATACAAGATTTTAAGAAAAGAATAGCATACATAATGAAAATAATACAATCTATTGAGGATTGATACAATATTCTAAAAAATACAAATTGATTGTGAAAGAAATACGATACATCTATGTTTAAGGAATGCAAATCAATTTAGCATACCTACTGAAATGACTA
>JABWTJ010000332.1:1002629-1012629 GCA_016801875.1 Solanum sitiens
AAAATGGCGAGGGGAAGGGGACGGGGACGAGGAATAGGCCGGAAAATGTCAATAATGACAGTTGGTAGCTCAGTTGGAGCTCAGGTTGAAGCATCAGATCAACAACAAGCTCAAAGTGTAGAACAGAACCATGAAGATGGAGTGGATGGGAATGTTGAAATAGCTAGGCGATTGAGCTTAGATTCTGTAATGGAAGAAGAGGTAGAATGTGAGAACTCAGATCTAGTGAAAATAGTAGCTGAGAATCAGATGGAAAGCAATGGAATAGTAGTTACGAAGCAATATGGGAGCATTGTAGATGAAGAAAGTATGGGAATAAGAGGAGAAGAAGTGAGCAAGGACAAAGAACCCTGGGTCAATATGTTTAAACACAATCGTGCAGCTACCAATGGTATGCAGCTGAACTATTTCCCTCCACAAATAGTTAATGGTGAAACAATGGTGCAGCTGGAAGGGAAGGAAGTTCAGGATGAAGAAGCTAAATGGAAGTGTGCACTCATAGCTTATGTAGTGGGTGAGTGTCCTGGATATAATGTTATGAATAGGTATATAATGATGAACTGGAGCAAAGCAGGGAAACCAACATTGTATCTTCATGAGGAAGGTTACTTCATTGTTAAGTTTCAGAATATGGATGATATGAATGAGATACTATTCTCAGGTCCATACACTATAAACAATAGGCCCATTATTCTGAAACAATGGTGCTCAGATTTTGATTTTGGGAAGGAATTCTTAGCTGAAATTCCACTATGGGTTAATTTTCCAAGGTTGCCACTGAATTGTTGGGGTGTTGGATCACTGAGTAGAATAGCAAGTTCTATTAGGGTGCCTTTATTTGCTGATGAGTGTACTACAAAGCAAACAAGGATCTCTTATGCTAGAATGCTGATAGAAGTTGATGTTACTAAAACCATTCCTCAACAGATTACAGTTACTGATCCTAATGGAAGAACTTTTGTGCAAGAAGTTGTGATGGAATGGAAACCACAGTTCTGTGATAAATGCCAGAAGATTGGACATCAGTGCAAATCAGTAACACAGGAGGAGATGCCAAAGAAGAAAAAGCCTTGGAAGAAAGTCACACAAACGTGGCAATATAAAGGACCAATACAGCAGCAGGAGAAGACAGATGAAGGTATGAAGAAGCCTGGGGAAAATGGGAAGAATGTGGAGAAGGAGATTCAAGAGATAGAGAATGAAGAGGTGCTTGTATTTAAACAAACACCTGAGCTCAATCTGAGGCCTCAGACTGGAAGTAAACAACTGGAGTTCAGCCTAGCTAATTTTCCTATACTATCTGCTATACCAACTAGAAATGGTTTTGAAAGCTTAAGTAAACTTGCTTCACTTCCTGTTGATAGAGGTGGAGATCCAAAGACTTGTTAATGAAGTGGTGTGTGTGGAATGTGAGGGGGATGAATAAAAGGTATAAGCAGAAGGAGATTAGACTGCTTGTACATCAGAATAAGACCTCTTTAGCAGGGTTAATTGAAACAAGAGTTAAAGAGATAAATAGCAATGCTATTCTAAAAGCAGTTGCTCCAGGGTGGAGGAGCATACATAACTATAAGGATGCTGCAAATGGGAGGATATGGTTAGTATGGGATGACAGTTGGTATGATATAAGATTATTAAAAAGTACTGCTCAAATGATCCATTGCCAGGTTACTGAAAGAAGCAAAGGTTATCAGTTTAATGTCACAGTGGTCTATGGATACAATACTGCAGAAATGAGGAGAAGCTTATGGAATGAACTGAAGATGTTAACTCATAGTGTGTCAGAACCTTGGATCATAATAGGAGACTTTAATGCTGTTTTATCTCCCAAAGATAGAGTAGATGGAGTTCCTGTTACATTGAATGAGATCAAGGATTTTGAGGATTGTGTTAAAGATATGGGAATTACTGAACTACATTGGAAAGGCAATTACTATACTTGGACAAATAAACAGGTTGGTGCTGCTAGAATTGCCAGTAGAATAGATAGAGCCTTTGGGAATGATTGCTGGATGGATAAATGGGGGCATGCTATTCTAGAATATGGGGTTCCAGGAGTGTCTGATCATAGCCCTATGCACTTGACACTACAGAAGAGTTATCACCAGATCAGAGTAGGATTTAAATTCTTTAATGTGTGGATTGAGCATGAAGCCTTTTTGGAAATGGTGGAAACAGTTTGGAAGCAGGAATATGGTAGTGAAGTAATGAGAGGAATATGGTATAAGTTAAAGGCTCTCCAACCAGTCTTGAGACAATTGAATAAGAAAGAGTTCCAATATATAGGCCAAAAGATAGAGAAGGCAAGAAAAGAACTTGAAGATCTGCAAGAGAAACTCTATAATCAATCTCAAGATGAGCTAGTTAATAAAGAGAGGGAGTTATTAATACAACTGGAGAAATGGTCATTGTTAGAAGAAAATGCTTTAAGACAAAAAGCAAGAGCTAGATGGATCACTTTAGGGGATGCTAACAACAAGTACTTCAGTGCAGTGATAAAGGAAAGAAATCAAAAGAAGCATATTAGGAGTATACTATCATTAAATGGGAATATGTTATATGAGCCTCAGGAGATTCAAGAGGAATTTGTCAACTTTTATAAAAGTCTTATGGGGTCTTCAGCAGGTAAACTTCCAGCCATCAATGCTCAGGTGATGAAGAAAGGTCCAGTTCTATCAAGGCAACAAAGAATCCAACTGTGTACAGATGTAACAGAACAGGAGATTTATACAGCTCTGCAGTCTATTGGGAATGATAAGGCACCAGTTATAGATGGTTATAATGCATTATTCTTTAAGCATACTTGGAAGATTGTTAAGGAAGATGTGGTTACAGCTGTCATAGACTTCTTCACAAAGGGGAAGTTATTTAAGCCATTCAACTGCACACTTGTGTCTCTAATCCCAAAGGTGCAAAATCCTCAAAATGTGAAGGAGTACAGACCTATTGCATGCTGCACTGTGATATATAAGATCATTTCAAAGGTGATAACAAGGAGAATGCATGATGTTATGGCTGATATTATCTGTGAAAGTCAGGCTGGATTTATACCAGGGAGGAAGATATCAGATAACATTATATTGGCTCATGAGCTAGTTAAGTCCTACACTAGGAAGAATATATCTCCTAGGAGTATGCTGAAGATAGATTTACAGAAAGCATATGACTCAGTTGAGTGGTCTTACTTAGAGCAGGTAATGGGAGGATTGGGATTCCCAGAGATGTTTATTCAATGGGTGATGAAGTGTGTGAAAACAGTGAATTATACTATAGTTGTCAATGGACAAACTACTCAGAGATTTGATGCAGCAAAAGGACTTAGACAAGGGGATCCTATGTCACCATTTCTCTTTGCCATAGCAATGGAATACCTCAGTAGATTGTTCAAAGAACTTAGAGAAGAAAAAGTGTTCAAATATCATCCCAAATGTGCCAAGTTGTCCATTACTCATCTATGTTTTGCAGATGATCTTCTTCTGTTTTCAAGGGGTGATCTGGAGTCCATTAAGATGCAACAAAGATGTTTTTCAAAGTTCTCTCAAGCCTCAGGATTGCAGGCAAATCAGACAAAAAGTTCTATCTATTGTGGAGGAGTGAAAATGGAGGTAAAGCAACAAATCATTCAACAGCTGGGATATACAATGGAGGAACTACCTTTCAAATACTTAGGGGTGCCTCTCTCAACAAAGAAGATGAACATAATACAATGGTATCCCCTCATAGACAAGATTATGGCAAGAATCAACTCTTGGACAGCCAAAAAGCTGTCTTATACTGGAAGGACTCAGCTGATTAAGACTGTCTTGTTTGGAGTTCAATCCTACTGGGCACAACTATTTATCATACCAGCAAAGATAATAAAAGTGATTGAAGGGCTATGCAGAAGCTACTTATGGTCAGGGGTTGGATATGTTACAAAAAAGGCCTTGATAGCATGGGAGAAAGTGTGTTGTCCTAAAAGTGAAGGAGGATTAGGATTGATTTATATGAGACTAGGGCTGGGCATAATATGGTTCAAACCGAAAAAACCGACCGAACCGTTTTTTTTTTAATTTCGGTTTCGGTTTTTCGGTTATTTCGGGCGGTTTCGGTTTTGAATTTTAATATTTCAATTTTCCGGTTCGGTTTTCGGTTTTTAGATTTTAAAATTCGGTTAACCGAAAAACCGAAATTATGTATATGTATATATGTTACCCATTCCCAATCGGCCCATCCCAATAGCCCACAAACTATTATTCTAAGCCCAACTACCAAATTCCTAAGTTTCAGCCCAACTACCCAAATTCCTAACCCAATTACCCATTTCCAGTCGGCCAAATTCCTAATTTCCTATCAATTGATGATAAATCCCTAAATTGATAACATTACATATTTACATACACCGATGCCGACGCCGACGTCGACTCACCTCTCTCAGTAATGCAGATTACAGATACGCTGGTCGCCAATGCCTACTCGCCTCTCATCTCGCCGACTCGACTCGTCACTCATCTCTCAACTCTCAGTCTCGTCAGTCGTCACTCGTAAATTTAAGTTCAAGCTGGGAAACTCAAGCCTAGTCTGTCTAAGGACGTTTTGGCCGGAGTAAGTTCCATTACCTCCATTCCCTGCTCTGGTGAAAGAGGTAAATAAAAGACTTGCTTGTGTTATGATGGAAGCTTCTCATCATTTTATATAGGTATTTGGTGGTCAATGACAAGGGCATACGAGTGCAAACATTTCAAAAATTGTGCTTGTCAATTTTTTCAACCACATTTGATTTTGTTGCCTTCAAAAACTTCATCTCTGACTGTTATTAGATGTTAAAGTTATAAGTAAACCTCAATAAAAGAATTTATCTTTATTTGCTGTTGATTGTAGATGTCATATTAAATATGTGTGTAGCCTTGTTTAACTTGTCTAATTTCAAATGGACTAATGTATCTCTCATGGATCAGTGGATGAACCATTAGGACTTCACGATTGTGCAGTATATGAGAGTATTGAGCTTATCTGTGCTTACCTTGAACCAATCTTTGATTAAATACTTAAAAGTTGTGGCAAAGCTGTATAATAACCCCCTCAGTCAAAATGGAAAATATATGTAGAAGTTCTGCTCTCTGTGGGTACTTAGAGTTTTTCATTAATAATTGTTTGAGTCCTGCTAAATTTGTATTAAATTTGATTAAACCGAAACCAAACCAAAATAAACCGAACCGAAATTATAATAACCGAACCAAACCAAATTTATTTTGGTTTGATTTGGTTTCACATTTGGCCAAACCGAAAACCGAAAAACCGAACCGATATTTACGAACCGAACCGAACCGACCGAATGCCCAGCCCTATATGAGACTATGGAATAGAGCAGCTATAGCTAAGATGTGCTGGGATCTAGCAAACAAGGAAGATAAACTATGGATCAAATGGATACACACATACTATATAAAAGGGCAAAGAGAGTGGCAGAGGAGGAAGCAAGCAAGTTGGATGATACAAAAAGTTATGAATGCACAGCAAAATGTGGAACAAGTCCAGCAACAACAAAGGAAGAATAAAGGGGTTATCAGACTGCTTTATGATCACATGAGGGGAGAACAACAAAAGCCGATATGGACCTGTCTTATGTTTAACAATGCTGCAAGGCCAAAAGCATATTTCACAATGTGGATCATGATGAATCAAAGGTTAGTAACAGTGGATAGACTAGCAAAGTGGGGAGTTGAAGTAGAGAAGATCTGTGTGCTGTGCAAGAATGCTGAAGAGACTGCAGAACATCTGTTTATACAATGCAGTTTTGCAAGAGGACTATGGAGGAGGCTGCTAAGTTGGACAGGAAAGCAAAATGATGTTCCAATGACCTGGGAGCATTTTGTTCAATGGTGCATTATACATGGGAAAGGGAAGAGATCAGAAGCAATGAAGTTCAAGACTGTACTTGCTGAAGGAAGCTATGGACTGTGGATGGAGAGAAATAGCAGAATTTTTGAGCACAAGAGTAAAAATGAGGATCAACTTGTTAAAGGGATAGCCTACATAACTATTGTTAGAACTTCTAGAATGAAAGGAAATGTAAGTTTGGTTGTTAAGTAGTTAGTAATGTAGGTGTAGATGGTTGAGTTTATTTCAAGTTTAAAGTATGATGTGTTAGCTACTTGGTTTGTAATGACTTCTCTTGGTAATTAATAAAATGTAGTTACCAAAAAAAATAAAAAAAAATAATAAATAAATAAAAAATAATAATAATAATAATAATAATAATAAAAATAAAAAATAAAAAAAAAAAATAATAATCATAGAATAATAACAATAATAACAAAAAAAAAAAAATAAAAAAAAAAAAAAATAAAATTTGACATTAATAAATAAACTTACAACAATCCATAACTCATATTCCTCATCTACAAAGAACTAACACTAACACTCATACAATAACCATACCACTAACAATACAATCACAAGACCATAATATCATAAGGACTCATGGCATAACAATAACATCTCACCCATAATATTAAGAAGAATATACTAACACGTCAGAATTAAGAATAATAAGAAATCCTCATCCTACAGTCCTCATCACTAATACTAGCATAATAATAATAATAATAATAATAATAATAATAATAATAATAATAATAATAATAATAATAATAATAATAATAATAATAATAATAATAATGGAAGCCACAGTATTGTGACAAATGCCAGAAGATAGGACATGTATGTAGAATGGAGGTGGAGTCAAAAGAGGAGGCAATCAAAAGAAGGCCATGGAAGAAAGTAACTCAAACGTGGCAATATAAAGGGCCAATTCCACAGAAGAATGAACAAGAGAAGAGAGATGAAAACAGATAAGAGAACATGATCAGGCCAAACTTGAATAAGCAGATGGAAGAACATGGAGGAGAACAGGTGATAGAAAAGGAGTTAGAGCAGCAAACACCAACAAATAGGGAAGAACAAGGATATAGTCAGCTGGAAATGAGTCTGGTAAACTTTCCTATTCTGAAACCAATAACAACAAGGAATGGATTTGAGAGTCTTATGCATAATAAAATGGCTTCACTTTCTATTGATAGAGGTGGAGCATCAAAGACTTGTTGATGAAGTGGTTATTTTGGAATGTGAGAGGCATGAATAAAAGGTATAAACAGAAGGAGATTAAACTGCTTTTACAGAATAAAGTGAGTCTGGCAGGATTAGTGGAAACAAGAGTTAAGAGTAAAAATATGAAATCAGTACTTAAAGGAATAGCTCCAGGGTGGAAGGTTTTGAATAATTATGGGGATAGTCAGAATGGAAGGATTTGGTTAATATGGGATGATAATTGGTATGAGGTCAAACAGATTAATAGCTCAGCTCAAATGGTGCATTGTCAGGTAAATGAAAGAAGTAAAGGTTATCAAATTATCTTAACTGTGGTATATGGCTTTAATACAGTTGAACAGAGAAAAAGCTTATGGAAGGATATGGAAACAATGGCAAAGGGTATCTCTCAACCTTGGCTTATAGTAGGGGATTTTAATGCTGTAATGTCTGCAAAGGATAGATTACATGGGGTGCCTGTTACTAATAATGAGATAAAAGATTTTGGTGAATGTGTGAGAGACATGGGGGTTAATGAAGTACAGTGGACAGGGAACTACTATACATGGACTAATAAGCAGTGTGGGAAGGATAGAATTTCCAGCAGAATAGATAGAGCTTTTGGAAATGATGAATGGATGGATAAATGGGGGCATGTAAAGGTAGAGTATGGGAATCCTAACATATCTGATCATAGCTCAATGGTGTTAATACTTCAAGAAACTCAGCAGCATGGAAGAGGTAGCTTTAAATTTTTTAATGTCTGGACTGAACATGAGAGTTTTATGGAAATGGTAGAAACTATATGGAAAAAAGAGTATGGTTGCAATAAAATGAAGCAGGTGTGGTGTAAATTGAAAGAGCTACAATTTGTGCTGAAACAGTTAAACAGGAAAGAATTTAAGTATATTGGGAAGAAGATGGAAATGGCTAGAGTAGAGGTGGCAAATGTTCAAACACAGCTGAATGAGCAAGTTAATGATGAGTTGGTTATGAAAGAGAAAGAGTTGCTGATCAAGCTTGAAAAATGGTCTTTGATTGAAGAAAGTGCTTTGAGACAGAAGTCAAGGATCAACTGGATAAAATTAGGGGATGCAAATAATAAGTATTTTAGCTCAGTCATTAAAGAGAGAAATCAAAAGAAGCTTATAAGAAGTATTATGTCATTAAAAGGAAAGATGCTATATGAACCACATGAAATCCAAGAGGAGTTTGTGATGTTTTATAAGAGTCTCATGGGATCTTCAGCAGGTAAATTACCAGCCATTGATGCATTAGTGATGAAAAGAGGGCCTAGTTTGACAAAGCAGCAGAGGTTAAAGTTATGTACTGAAGTAACTGAGCAAGAGATCTATGAAGGATTGAAAGCTATAGGGAATGATAAAGCACCTGGGATAGATGGATACAATGCTTTCTTTTTCAAGCATACATGGCAGATAGTAAAAGGGGATGTATTGGAAGCTGTTAAGAGTTTTTTCAAAACTGGTAAACTTCATAAAGATTTTAATTGCACTCTAGTGTCTCTCATACCAAAAGTTCAGAATCCTACTAATGTGAAAGAGTATAGGCCTATAGCTTGTTGTACTGTGATGTATAAGATTATATCTAAAGTATTAACTAATAGGTTGCATGGAGTTATTCAGAGTGTTATATGTGACAGCCAAGCAGGATTTATACCAGGAAGGAAAATTGCTGATAATATAGTACTTGCACATGAATTGGTTAAAGCTTATACCAGAAAGCATATCTCCCCTAGAAGTATGCTGAAGATAGATTTGCAGAAAGCTTATGACTCAGTGGAATGGGATTATTTGGAGCAAGTAATGTTTGGGTTAGGATTTCCAGAGATGTTTATAAAATGGATAATGATCTGTGTTAAAACAGTGAATTACTCTATAGTAGTGAATGGGCAGACTTCTCAGAGTTTTGATGCTGCTAAAGGATTGAGACAAGGAGATCCAATGTCTCCATTCCTGTTTGCTATAGCAATGGAGTATCTTAGCAGGCTGCTTAAAGGGCTTAAAGAAGATAAACAGTTCAAGTATCATCCTAGGTGCTCTAAACTAGATATTACACATCTATGTTTTGCAGATGACCTGTTAATGTTTGCTAGAGGAGACTTGGAATCTGTTAAAGCTATTCAAAGGTGTTTTTCTCAATTTTCACAAGCTTCAGGATTACAAGCAAATCTAAGTAAGAGCTCAATATATTGTGGAGGGGTTCAACAGGAAGTGAAACTTCAGATTGTGCAGCAGCTAGGATACAACATGGAGGAGCTCCCTTTCAAGTATTTGGGGGTTCCTCTATCAACCAAGAAGATGACAGTAATGCAATGGCACCCTCTCATAGAGAAAATAATGGCAAGAATAAACTCATGGACAGCAAGAAAATTATCTTATGTAGGTAGAACTCAACTGGTACAGACAGTACTATTTGGTGTGCAGGCTTACTGGGCTCAACTATTTGTATTTCCAGCTAAGATAATCAAATTAATTGAAAGTATGTGTAGAAGTTATCTATGGTCTGGAGAAGGGAAGGTTACTAGGAAAGCTCTAATAGCATGGGATAAAGTATGCAGGCCTAAAAAAGAAGGTGGAATGGGGTTGATAAACATGCAAATATGGAATAGAGCAGCAATAGCAAAGCTGTGTTGGGATTTAGCAAACAAGGAAGACAAGCTATGGATCAAATGGATACATACATATTACTTAAAGGGGCAGGAGGATTGGCAGAAAAGAGAACAGACAAGCTGGATGATCAGGAAAATAATGCAAGCTAAACAACTAGTGGATCAAGTTCAAATGAAAGAAGGGAAAGGGATGGTAAAACAGTATTATGATTATCTGAGAGGGGAACAAATTAAGATGGATTGGAAGTGCTTAATGTATAGGAATGCAGCAAGGCCAAAAGCCATCTTCACAATGTGGATTCT